>CATIWM010002420.1:0-20776 GCA_949671775.1 Mallotus repandus | reverse complement strand
CCACCTTTTACTGAAAGCAACACTAAACTATTGCCAATCAGAGAAAGCCACTTGTACAATTCAAAAAACAGTAGTAGAGGTATAATTAAATTGAGTTGAGTCGACACACTACCAAGTTCAAACTCGACTCGGCTTTCAAATTCGAAGTTCAAATTCGACTCAAACTCGATTAAATAATTTATATATTCGAACTCGACTTGGTTTAACTAGATTAAATGAATAAAATTTTTAAAAATATATATTTTAAAATATTTAAACTCGATTCGATTTGATAATATATATTTTTATAATTATATTAAAATAAAAGGGTAAATATATATAAGCTCGTGAGTCTATCAAGTCACATATTTATAAGCTTGAATTTAAATTGATAGCCTACTCAAATAGTTTGAGTTTAAGCTTGATTCGATAATAATCGAGTTGGTTTTGAATTTTTTTCATATTAATTTCAAATAATTTGCGAGTCAGTTTGACTCGGTTAAACTCTTAATTTTTAGATTTTCTAGTTGTATTGTAGTCAATTTTTGTACATCATAAGTTTTATTTGTATGTAAATTAAAAGTGTTAGAAATGTAATTTTATTCCCTACAAATTTTTTATATAAAATATGTAATTTTTTTTACTACATTTTGTTCAGATTAAAAAATAACACTAATAATTTTATTTTATTGCAAAAATTAGACAAATATATTAAAATTTATTTATTAAATGCATATTTCATATACATGTATTACACTTAACTGTTTGTTTTACGATATAAAATATATATTTCATATTTTTACAGAAATTTTAATTATGTATTGCACTCAATAATTGTATTGTGATATCTAATTTATCTTATATATGTGTAATTTTTTTATTAATTAAGTATAAAATCCATAGACGATATATTATATATTCAATTATTAAGTTTAATATTTTAAATATAAATTTTAAAATATATATCACAAATTCTTCCAATAAAAATAATAAAAATAAAATTCTCTAGTGTTTAAAATATATGCCACATATTTAACAATTGCGTGATTCATTTGTTAAATTCAGTGGAAACGCGCAATTCTTCCAATAGATAGATGCCATATTGTCACGAACCAGTCATGAAATAGAAACCCTTTTTGTGGCCAAAAACATGTGCCACATATCTAACAAAATTTGTATGATTCATTTGTTAAATTTAGTTGGAAAAGCACAATTCTTCCAATAGATAAATGTCAAATTGTCACGAACCCATCATGAAAGAGCAACTCTTTTCCGGCAAAAAACACAAAAGGATAAGTTTATGTAGTTGGTAGCTACATAAATAGTGATGTTTATGGTGTTTATAACTTATGAGTAAAATTTTTTATATACTCTTTTTTTTATCCCATATATATGGAGTCATGTGTGTAATTTTAACAAAAAAATTATCTTTTAATGCTCATGTACAGTAACGCAGCAACATGTGTTTAGAGAAGCAAATGGTTGTGCGGATTGCTAGCCAATCAGGCTCTTGACGGGGATTGGGCCTTGACTATTTTATCTTCACCTGAAGATAACGTGATTAAATTGCTTTGTAATGAACTTGAAGGTCAAGATGTTAAGCTGCTGCTGAATGCTTAGTTTTATTTTCGCCCAGCTTATTACAACCAATATATATATATATAACTATTAATAATATCTATCATTGTATATTTTACCACAATGATATCTACCATTGTAGAGAAATTTTTGTTTATATTGGGTGTATTACACTCTAAAATAGGATTTGTGACACATCAACCAAGTGATTTACACTTGATCATTAAAAATGAGACACGTATCTCTTTATTACAAATCTCACCCTCTGATATAATACATCCAGTGTAGGTAAGAATTTGCCATCATTGTATAGTGATATCCATGGTCCATATAAAAACAAAATTTTATTTTTTTTAATTTACACTTTTATCTATTAGGCAATTTCTGCAAATGCATGGTTCGCAATAAGTAGTAAATATCGAGTATCGAGTATCGTTCCAACGAAGATATTGATACCAAGTATTAGCCGTAATTTTATGTCCACAAGCTAACAAAATAGATTAATTAAAACAGAAAAATATCTTAACTAACAAAGATAAATTCTAAATCTAAAATATTTCTTTAAGAATTAATAATTGTAAACTAGAGCCCGGATTCGCTTCACTAAACACATACTCAAATTACAAGATTTAATCTTAATTCAACTTGTTAATACAATTAAGGGTAAATTACTCAAATTACTTAAAGTCTCTTTCGAGATCATTCAAGCATGCCAAAACTAATTACCGCCTAAGTTAATTAATTAAGACTCATTAAGTTCCTTAGCAATTTAATACTCCCAGAAGGATTCGTCTACTTTCATGATCGAGGTTCCTAAGTTTTATGAGTCTATAAGCTGATAAATCATAAAAACTTTCGTTGTCTCTAATCTATCCACAAACATGCAAACAATCGGGCCCGTAATTAAATACAAGACAATAAGCACAACTCATAAAATTGATTGAATATTAACTTATTGAATTAAAACATAAAAATCCAAACGAGCAATAGTCTAGCTACACGAATCCAAACCCTGAGAAAATCAGTTACACATGATACAAATAATCATAATCAAAGATATTCTAAACATGAGAACAATTTTGCTTGAACGTGGTTGACTTGAATCTCTGCTTCTTCCCTGCTCAAAAATATCTTTGATTGATGAATTGAATGAATGCTGATTAAATGAAATCTTTAGGCTTAGCATCTCTTCCTTTTATAGCCATCTCTTGCCCCCAGAACTTCCAATTCTAGAATATTCCCATTCTGTAATCTTCCAATTCTGAAATCTTCTAATTCCGTAATCCTAAATGAAAGAGGAAGATTTTTCAAGAGCACACACCCAAGCATATGGCCATGCACGAGAGTGTGCGGGAGAGTTTGTATGCGGGCGTGTACGTGAATCTTATATGCATGACCTAGCACATGGCCATACACACGAGTATGTACTATTCCATATTTGTGCACGGCCTAATACATGGCCGTGTGATAGGGCGTGTATAACTTCTTCATCGGGCTTGATTTCAACCATGTCAATGAACACCTTCTTACACAGGCATGTGGTGAAGCATGCAGAATTCTTGATAAGCACACAGGCGTGTGCTAGCTTGTGTGCACGATCGTGCAGTAGTCCTTTATTCAGCACAGTTGAAGACACGACGTGCAATATTTCAGCCCATAAAACTGTAAAAGTTTGGCTTAATTAGACACTATAATGTATATAATTATTAAAAAAACATGCAAATGTATTCTTTAAAATGCAATTCAATAACATTAAATGCAAATAAAATCAGTAACAATTAAATAAACTTATAAAAAAATATATTATAAGACTAATAAGAATGCTCCAAAAATTATATGCATAAATGACACATACCAAAATTCCCCCACACTAAACCTTTGCTTGTCCTCAAGCAAAATGCACAAGAACACTCATCAATGCAACGAACTTAACACATTGACAAACTTCTAAATGACCATCCGCTATAATCTTAGGTTAATACAAGACTTACAAACCAAAATTAAATTGATAATTCAAAGTTAAGGACATAAGTTTTACCAAGTGAAGAGCGAACTTTAACCATTGAATTTCTGAAAACATATAAGTTGATAATCAAGAAAAACAAAAGTAAGTAATACTACTTCTGGCAACCTCAATAACCTCTTAATTCCATCACATAAAAGATAGCAGTATTTTTAATTTATTTACTAGCGAGTGCGTTTTACGCTACATCTCTCTTTAATCTCTCTAATATTCTCTTCTCACTTTCAGCAATCTCATGATGTTCCAGTATTACTAAGCGTGGACACTGTCAAGTGAATACTATGCTCATGCTCAAGCAGAGCACTAGAGTAGACTTTAGAGCATAAAAAGATTAGAATTTAAGTATTGCTCCAGAAAAGAGAGATTTTTTTCCTTCTCTTTCTTTTTTTTTTTTTTTTTTTTTTTTGCTATCATGCACGTGCTAGTGTCAAGGGTTGATCAAGAGTCACAATTAAGTGTCACTTACAAGCATTTTTCTAAACTATCAATTCACAGATTCAGTTATTCAAAAGCAAGCATTAAGTTTATTAAAATTTCAGAAGTCCTTAACCATAAATTATCAACCTAACTTAAAATTTGCAAATTAAACATTAACAAAAGATTATGGAGCATGTTCATTGAAATCACATTCGATGTACTATGCTCATTGCACTGATAAATTGCAAAAATTTAATGTGTGAGTGTGCTATGTAATGCAAACAAAATATATATATATATACCCTCCACCACACTTAGACAAGTCTGTGTCCTCAATGACTCAAAGAAATAAAATAAAGTAAAGAACAAAAAGAAGAACCACTTCCCTAAGCCTGTGGAGAGCACATGATGAATTTATATGGAAACTGGACATGGTTATTCCTTATGTCACCCCTATAGCTTTTCTAATGCAATGCCCATCCCTTTTAGCTCGCTCCCCTCTGGATGATGGTCCTGAAAAATAAAAACTATAAATAAGAGAAATATAGGAAAAAAAGAAATAAATAAAATAAAGAGAAAGAGAAAATTTGCTAAAATAAAATAGAACAGAATGGGTTGCCTCCCATTAAGCGCTTGTTTAGAGTCGTTAGCTCGACTAAATTCCCATTTGATCATTAGGGAGGATTGATTAAAGAATAATCCTTCCCCACTTAAGCTTGCTTATTTGGCACTAGAAAAGAATATAAAAAATGCCTAAAATTTATATTCTTCACAGCACTTTTAATTTGCCATTCTTTAGTATCTTTCTCTAGAGGCCTGTTTTTCTTCTTAACTTTCTTGGTTGCTTTCACTTCCTTAATATCACCAATGATGAGGGTTTTAAATGGCTTTTTCAAAACTTGTGGGAAAACACCTTTGGCACAAACCTCAGCTACAACCACCTGAAAAAAATAAGTCATTGATGGGGGTTGTTGTGCCATTTTGAATACATCAAACTCAACCTTTTCTTCCCTAACTTTAAGTGTTATTTTTCCTCTCTTGACATCAATTATTGCTCCAGCTGAAGCTAGGAAAGGTCGTCCCAAGATTATGGGGATTTGGGAATCTTCCTCCATCTCTAAGAACACTATGTCACAAAGCACATAGAATTCTCCAACTTTGATTGGTATGTCTTCCAAAATTTTCTTTGGGGTTGACTATGGATCTATCAACTAGTTGTAAGGAAATATTTGTAGGCTTGGGCTCACCAATGTTCAATTTCCTACACAAAGATAAAGGCATTATGGTTACACTAGCTCCAAGATCACAAAGAGCTCTACTAATAGAAAATTTACCAACAACACAGGGTATAGTGATACTCCCTGGATCTTTAAGCTTTGGAAGGAGCTTGTTTCTAATGACAGCACTGCATTCCTCATTCATTGGAATCTTCTTATGATCATCCCACTTCCTTTTATTATATGTGATATCTTTGAGGCATTTGGCATATTTTTGCATTTGAGTTACTGCCTCTAGAAAAGGAATGGTGATATCTAGCTGCTTCAACACCTTTAAGACTTTTTGAAATTGCTTATCAAGTGTTGTATTATTTATCCTTTGGGGAAAAGGTAAACAAGGTGTCTTTTTCTACTCAAGTATCTGATTGACCTCCATTTCCTTTAACTTCTCTGCTTTATCTTGAATCTACTTAGGTTCAACTCTTGGCTCTTTACCTTTACGTTCATTCTCTGGCAGTTGCTTTCCATTCTTTAAAGTCATTGTTTTAGCTTGCTCCTTTGGGTTCTCAGGTTGGCTTGGAAAGTGACCCATCTAGCGATAATTGGAAGAGCTTGCCTGTGATGTTATTTGGTGTTCTAACATTTTGTTATGAGTTGCCAACTGATCTAATCTTAAGTTCATATGTCTGAACTCTTCATCATGCTTTTGGTTCACCTTGTTGTGTGACTGTATAAAATTTTCCATCATTATCTCCAGATTGGATTTTGCCTCAAGTTGAGAGTTTGCATTCTTTTGCTAAAATCTTGGTACAGGTGGAGCTTTGTATCCCAGCTGTGAACTTGAGGTTTGGTTTCCACCTTGGTTTGACCATGAGAAGTTCGGGTGATTTCTCCATCCAAGGTTATATGTGCTGCAGTATGGGTTCCCTTGAGGCCTACTATTAAAATCATTCAAAGTATTTAATTGCTCAATGGAATAACCTTGAGAGAAAATGTTACTTTATTGACATTCTGTGGTAGAATGTTCTCCTCCACACACTTCATATGAGAGTACTTAGGATGGGGATCCAACAAAATTTAGCTTCTCTAACTTCTTGGTAAGGGAATCTAATTTGGCATTTACCATGCTTAGACTGTCAATTTTATACACTCCTGCTACTTTCCTTGGTTGATTTCTCTCTCCATGCCACGGATAATTATTTGACACCATCTTCTCTAAGAGTGCATAGGCATCCTCTGGCATTTTGCTCATGAAGGAGCCTTGAGCAGTAGCATCAATGGTGATTCGTAAGGATTTAGACAATCTTTGGTAGAAGTTCTACATAAGTAGCCACTCTAGAATGCCATGGTGCGGGCAATATCTTTGCAAGTCTTTAAATCTCTCCCAAGCATCATAGAGAGATTCTCCGGGTTATTGCTTAAATCCAGCGAGGTCTTGGTGATATTTGGCAGTCTTTCCAGGCGAATAATACTTAGTGAGAAAAGCCATAGAAAGTGTATCCCATGAGGTAATGGAATTTGGTGCCAATGATCCCAACCACAACTTCGCCTTGTCCCGCAATGAGAATGGATATAGTTTGAGGTGAATAGCATCTGTGCTCACTCCATTGATCTTGAAAGTGTCGTAAATGTCAAGGAAAGAAGCTAGATGAACATTGGGATCTTCTGATGGTAGTCTACCAAATTGATATTATGAAACCATCTAGATGTATGCAGGTTTGATTCAAAATTGTTAGCTTCAATGGTTGGCTTTACAATACAGTTTTGGCTTCCTGTGAGACTAGGAACACCATATTCTTCTAAAGCCCTTGCTTGAGCTCCTTGTCTAGCCATTCTTCTATCTTTTTCTTTTTTCTCTTTGTGGTTCTTTTTGCAAGTCTTCTTAATCTTAGGATTCACTCCTTTTAGTTCAAGACATTATGATCGTGTTTGCATAAACAAAAATCAAGTTCCTGAGAAGAAAAAGTAAAAAGGATTAAATAAAACAAAAATAAAGATGTTAGTCTAGTAGAAATAAAAAGTGCGCTAATATTGGTATTGTCAATCTCCCCGGCAACGGCGCCAAAAACTTGCTAGGCAATTTTTGCAAGTGCATGATTCGCAACAAGTAGTAAAGTTTGAGTATCGAGTATCATTCCCACGAGGAGATCGATACCAAGTATCAACCATAATTTTATTTGTACAAGCTAACAAAACAGATTAAATAAGACAGAAAAATATATTAACTAAGATCAATTCTAAATCTAATTCTTTTAAAATTCAATAATCGAAAGATAGAGTTTGGATTCACTTCACTAGATACTTACTCGAATTACAGGATTTAATCTTAATTCAATTTGTTAATACAGTCAAGGGTAAATTACTCAAATTACTTAAAGTCTCTTTCGAAATCATTCAAGCATGCCAAAACTAATTACTACCTATTTTCATGGTCAAGTTAATTAATTAAGACTCATTAAGTTCCTTAGTAATTGAATACTCCCCGAAGGATTCGTCTACTTTCGTGATCGAGGTTCCTAAGTTTCACAGATCTATGAGCTAATAGATCATGCAACTTTCATTTTCTCTAATCTACCCAAAAACATGCATTTAATCAGGCCTAAAATTAAATAAAAGAACATATAAAGCAACCTGTAAAATTAACTAAATATTAACCTATTGAATTAAAACATAAAAATCCAAACGAGCAGTAGTCTAGCTACACGAATCCAAACTCTAAGTAAATTAGTTACACATGATGGAAATAGTCATAATCAAAGATACTCTAAGCATGAGAACAATTCTACTAAATGTGATTGACTTGAATCTTTGCTTCTCCTCCTACTCAAAAATATCTCTGATTAATGAATTGAATGAATGTTCATCGAACGAATTGATTCCTCCCCCATTTATCTTAACATCTCTTCCTTTTATCGCCATCTCTTGCCCCCAAAACTTCTAATTCTGAAATATCCTTATTCTGTAATCTTCCAATTCTTAAATCTTTTAATTTCATAATCCTATATGAAAGAGGAAGATTTTTTATGAACACACACCCTGCAAAAGGGTGTGTATGCGGGTGTGTGGAGAAATTTTAAATACATGGCCTAGCACATGGCCATGTGCTAGGGTGTGTACTATTTCTTTTTATGCACGTCCTGGAATATGGCCGTGTGGTAGGGTGTGAAAAAAATTTTCATTGGGCTTGGCTTTAATCATGTTAGTGCACACCTTCTTGCACTGACGTGTAGAGAAGCGCGCAAAATTTTAATGAGCACACACGCGTGTGCTAGCTTGTGTACCCGATTGTGTAGAGAGACTTTCTAGACACGGGCGCACACTAGCTTCAGTTCACAAAACTATAATAAATAACTTAATTAGATACTATAATGCACTTAATTATTAAACAAACATGCAAATGTGCAAATGTATGCAATTCAATAACATTATATTAAATGCAAGTAAAATCAGCTAACAATTAAATAAACTTATAAAAATATATTATAAAACTAATAAAAATGCTTCTAAAATTATATACATAAATGACACATAACGAATTCCCTCATACTAAACCTTTTCTTGTCCTCAAGCAAAATTCACAAGAACACTCATCAAAGTAATGAACTTAGCACATTGACAGACTTCAAAGTGCCCATCTACCACAATCTTAGGTTAATACTAAGCTTACAAATCAAAATTAAATTGATAACTCGAAGTTAAAGACGTAAGTTTTACCAAGTGAAGAGCAAACTTAACCGTTGAATTTTCGAAAACTAATAAGTTGATAATCTAGAAAAATGAAAGCAAGTGATACTACTTCTTACAACCTCAACAACCTCTTAATTCCATCATCTAAAAGATAGCAGTATTTTTATTTTATTTTAGTAGCGAGTGCATTTTACGCTCCATCTTGCTTTAATTTCTCTATCTTTTCTTCTCACTTTCAGTAATCCCCCGTCGTTCCAGTATTACTAAGCGTGGACACCATTAAGTGAATCCTTTGGATACTCATACTCAAGCAGAGCATTGGAGTAGATTGTAGAGCATAAACATTTAAAAATTAAGCTCAGCTCTAGAGAAGAGAGTTTTTTTTATTTCTTTTTTTATATGCTATCATGCACGTGCTAGTGTCAAGGGTTGATCAAGAGTCATAATTAAGTATCAATTACAAGCATTTTTCTAAACTATCAACTCACAGATTCAGTTATTCAAAAGCAAGTAGGCATTAATTTCATTGAAGTTTCAGAAGTCCTTAACCACAAATTATCAAGCTAACTTAAAATTTACTAATTAAGCATTAATAGAAGATTATGAAACATGTACACTGAAATCACATTCAATGTACTCTACTCATCACAGTGATAAATTGCAAACATTTAGTGTATGAGGATGCTAAATGCAATATGCTAAATGCAAATATGCAAATATGATGAAATGCAAACATAATGTATATATCATCAAAAATAATATATATAGCATCCCCCACACTTAAACAAGTTAATGTCCTCAATGACTCAAAGAAATAAAATAAAATAGCAAGAGCTGAGAAAAATGACTTCCCTGAATGAGGGGGAGGCATAAAATGTCCTGAAAAAGAAAATGCACTGGTGAGCAGTGGACCCAAATCGAAGGAGAGGTTGCACAGATGCTTGTGAGGATCTAGGATTCGAGACACCTGTACCACATAGAGAGGGTGGATGCTAGCCCATACATTGTCACTTGCACGATCAGTGGAGGATGCATTTTTTGTGCGCACCTTTTTTTTTTTACTTTTTTTTTTGTAAAATGAAAATGCTTTTGCATGTTGCATAGCACATGGTCGTGTACTTGACCATGTGCGTGACCATGTAAAGCAATTGTGTGTGCACGGTTGAGTGCACGTCGTGTATGTGTATGTGTGTGAGAGGTGAGAGGACATGGTTGAGTGCACGTCGTGTAGAGGGACGTGTAAGCCGGGTGAATGCACACTATCATGTATTAGATCATGTCGTGTGCGTGCTTGTGTATAGCAAAGATGAGTACATGAGTGGATGCACGGTGGTGTGTTAAGTTGTGTACTATTGAAAATATTTTTAGAGAAAAAATTACACGGTTGTGTAATCACCCGCGTGTGCACATGTGCAATCAAAAATTCAATACATGAACGAGGACATGACCGTGCTCATAACTGTGTGTAAATGACGTACCTGGGTATGGTCCATTGTATGACCGTGCATATCCACCTATGTAGTTTTGGAAAAAAAATAGCAAAAAAATTAATTAAACAGATAAAGAAAAATAAAAGAATGTTTAAACAAACTAAAGTTGAATGGGTTGCCTCCCATTAAGCGCTTATTTAGAGTCATTAGCTCGACTAAATTCTCATTTTATCATCAGGGAGGATTGATTAAAGAATAATCATCCCCCACCTGAGCTCGCTTATTTGGCATTTGAAAAGAAGATGAAAAATTCTGAAAATCTATATCTTTCATAGCACTTTTAATTCGCCACTCTTTAATAACTTTTTTTAGAGATCCCTTTTTCTTCTTAGCTTTCTTGGGTGCTTTCACCTCCTTGCTATCATGAATGAAGCAGATTTTAAGTGGCTCTTTGGACACTTGTAGAAGACCAGCTTTAGCACAAACCTCAACTACATCCACTCGAAAACCAGAAGTCATTGGTGAAGATTGTTTTGCCAGTTTGAATACATCTAACTCAACCTTCTCTTCCCTAACTTCAAGTTTTATTTTTCCTCTCTTGATATTAATTATTGCTCTAGCTGAAGCTAGGAAAGGTCGTCCCAAGATTATAGGGATTTGGGAATCTTCCTCTATCTCTAAGATCACTATGTCACAAGGCACATAAAATTATCTAACTTTAATTGGCACATCTTCCAAAATTACTTCAGGATAGACTATGGATCTGTCAGCTAGTTGCAAGGAAATATTTGTAGGCTTGGGCTAACCTATATTTAATTTTCTGCACAAAGATAAGGGCATAATGGTTACACTAGCGCTAAGATCACAAAGAGCTCTACTAATAGAAAATTTACCAATAACACAGGGTATAGTGATACTCCCTAGATCTTCAAGCTTTGGAGGGAGCTTATTGCTGATAACAACGCTGCATTCTTCATTCATTGGTATAGTCTCATAATCATCCCACTTCCTTTTATTAGATATGATATCTTTGAGGCATTTGGCATATTTTGGCATTTGAGTTACTACCTCTAGAAAAGGAATTGTGATATCTAGTTGCTTGAACACTTTTAAGACCTTTTGAAATTGCTTATCAAGTGCTGTATTTTTCATCCTTTAGGGAAAAGGTGAACAGGGTGTCTTTCTCTGCTCAGGTATTTGATTAACCTCATTTTTGTTTAACTTCTCTACTTTATCTTGAATATGCTCAGGTTCAACTCTTAGCTCTTTACCTTTACATTTAATCTCAGGCAGTTGCTTTCCATTCCTTAAGGTTATTGCATTCACATGCTCTTTGGGTTCTCAGGCTGACTTAGGAAATGGCCCGTTGGCTGAAAATTAGAAGGGCTTGCCTGTGATGCTATTTGGTGTTCTAGCATCTTGTTATAAGTTGCCAATTAATCTAAATGTAAATTCATCTCCCTAAATTCTTCATCATGCTTTTGGTTCACCTTGTTTTGAGAATGTATGAAGTTTGCTATCGTTATCTCCAGGTTGGACTTAGACTCAGGTTGAGAGCCTGTGTTCTTCTACTGAAATCTTGGTGGTGGTGGAGCTTTATATCCCAGCTATTAGCTTGAGTTTTGGTTTCCACCTTGATTATACCATGAAAAGTTTGGGTGATTTCTCCATCCAGGGTTGTATGTGTTAAAGTAAAGTTCCCTTAAAGTCTACCATTGTAATTGTTTAAAGCATTGAGTTGATGAATGGAGCATCCTTGAGAGAAGGTATCACCTTGTTGGCACTCGGTGATGGAGTGTCCTCCTCCACACAATTTTCAAGAAAGTACTTAAGATGGGAATTCAGCAAAATTCAGTTTCTCTAATTTCTTAGTAAGAGA
Organism: Mallotus repandus; assembly: GCA_949671775.1. NCBI lineage: Eukaryota > Viridiplantae > Streptophyta > Magnoliopsida > Malpighiales > Euphorbiaceae > Mallotus > Mallotus repandus. Next base: position 8,566 of record CATIWM010002420.1, on the reverse strand, counting down.
GTCTAATTTAGCATTTACCATGCTTAGACTGTCAACTTCATAGTTATTTAAAGCCATTTTCTCCAAGAGGGCATAAGCATCATCAGGGGTTTTTCTCATAAAAGAGCCTTGGGCAATAGCATCAATAGTGATTTACAAGGACTCAGACAGTCCTTGGTAGAAAGTCTGCATCAGTAGCCACTCTGGAATGCCATGGTGCAGGCAATGTCTTTGCAAGTCTTTAAATCTCTCCCAAGCATCATAGAGAGATTCTTCTGGTTGTTGCTTGAATCCGGTGAGGTCTTGGCGATACTTTGCAATCTTTCCAGGTGGGTAATATTTAGTCAAGAATGCCTTGGAAAGTATATCCCATTAGGTGATGGAGTTTAGTGTCAATGAACTCAGCCACCATTTCACCTTATCTCTCAGTGAAAATGGGAATACTATGAGGTGAATAGCATTTGTGCTCACTCCATTGATCTTGAAAGTGTCGCAAATGTCAAGGAAAGAAGCTAGATAAGCATTGGGATCTTCTGATGGTAGTCCACCAAACTAATATTGTGAAACCATCTGGATGTATGCAGGTTTGATCTCGAAGTTGGTAGCTTCGATGGTTGGCTTCACAATACAGTTTTGGCTTCCTGTGAGACTTGGAACACCATACTCTTTTAAAGCCCTTGCTTAAGCTCCTTGTCCAACCATTCTTCTATCTTATTCTCTTTTCTCTTTGCGATTCTTTTTGCAAGTCTTTTTTATTTCTGGATTTATTTTCCCTAGTTTAAGACGTTTGATCTTGTATACATAAAAAGAGTCAAGTTCCTAAAAAGAAAAAGTAAAAATAATTAAATAAAATAAAAATAAAGATGTTAGTCTAGCTGAAATAAAAAGTGCACAAATATTGGTATTGTCGATCTCCCCGGCAACAATGCCAAAAACTTGTTAGGCAATTTCCACAAGTGCACGGTTCGCAACAAGTAGTAAAGTTTGAGTATCGAGTATCATTCCCACGAGGAGATTGATACCAAGTACCAGCCGTAATTTTATTTGCACAAGCTAACAAAACATATTAATTAAGACATAAAAATATATTAACTAACAAAGATCAATTCTAAATCTAAAATATTCTTTTAAAATTCAATAATTGAAAGATAGAGCCTGGATTTGCTTCACTAGACACTTACTAGAATTACAGGATTTAATCTTAATTCAATTTGTTAATACAGTCAAGGGTAAATTACTCAAATTACTTAAAGTCTCTTTTGAGATATTTCAAGCATGCCAAAACTAATTACTGCCTATTTTCATGGTCAAGTTAATTAATTAAGACTCATTAAGTTCCTTAGCAATTGAATACTCCCCGAAGGATTTGTCTACTTTCACGATCGAGGTTCCTAAGTTTCATAGGTCTATGAGCTAATAGATCATGCAACTTTCATTGTCTCTAATCTACCTAAAAACATGCATTTAATTAGGCCTAAAATTAAATACAAGAACATATAAAAGCAACCTGTAAAATTAACTGAATATTAACTTATTGAATTAAAACATAAAAATCCAAACGAGCAGTAGTCTAGCTACATGAATCCAAACTCTAAGTAAATTAGTTACACGTGATGGAAATAGTCATAATCAATGATACTCTAAGCATGAGAACAATTATGCTGAATGTGATTGACTTGAATCTTTGCTTCTCCTCCTGCTCAAAAATATCTCTGATTAATGAATTGAATGAATGCTCATCAAACGAATTGATTCCTCCCCCATTTATCTTAACATCTCTTCCTTTTATAGCCATCTCTTGCCCCCAGAAATTTCAATTCTAAAATATCCTTATTCTGTAATCTTCAAATTCTTAAATATTTTAATTCCATAATCCTATATGAAAAAGGAAGATTTTTCACGAGCACACACCCTGCAGAAGGGTGTATAGGAGAGTGTGTACGTGGGTGTATGGAGAAATTTTGTATACATGGCCTGGCACATGGCCATGTGCTAGGGTGTGTACTATTCCTTTTTATGTACGTCCTGGTACATGGCCATATGATGGGGTGTGTATAACTTTTTATCGGGCTTGGCTTTAATCATGTCAGTGCACACCTTCTTGCACAAGCGTGTAGAGAAACATGCAGAATTTTGATGAGCACATAGGCATTTGCTAGCTTGCGTATGCGATTGTGCAGAGAGACTTTCTAGACACGGGCGCGCACTAGCTTCAATTCACAAAACTGCAATAAATAACTAAATTAGATACTATAATGCACTTAATTATTAAACAAACATGCAAATGTATGCAATTCAATAACATTATACTAAATGCAAGTAAAATCAGCTAACAATTAAATAAACTTATAAAAATATATTATAAAACCAATAAAAATGCTTCTAAAATTATATACATAAATGACACATAACACTTTCCATACATAAAGCAATTAGTTGGCTCAAGTCTCATCACATTGATCAAGTCATACTTGAATTGGACTCCCTTCAAGTCGTTTAAAGTCTGCAAAATCCAACAAATGCAACTTCCTTTGGATTAGTGGTTGAAGATTGCTATAATCTTATGAAGAATTTCTCTAATATTCGTATTAACTTTGTAAGAAATTCTGTGAATGAGTTAGCTCATATTTTTACTAAAACAACTCTTTCTGTGTCAAATTATCAAGTGTGGGATTTTACTCATGACTTTGCTTATTCTGTATTAGCTTAAGAGACCTCTCATAGTTGAATGATATTTCTTATTTACTTTTCAAAAAAAATAAAGTTTTAAAAATAAAAAATATATGAAGATATTGAATTTTAAGAATTTTTAAGTTTTAATTATACCAAAATAAATATAAAGGACTTTTTTATACCTTTTACTGTCCCAAAAAGTAGATTTTAACGTCAATTAAATAGACATAAAATAAAGGGTTTATTTGGGTTTTTTTAAAAGTTTATAGGTTTTGATAGTGCAATAATAAATTTCACGTGATATTTATTCTTTTGATAAAACTTGAAGGACTTTTATGCACCTTTTACCTTTTAAAAAATTATTAACTTTTTCCTTCAAATTCACATCATCAAGAACTCAATTTTTCAGTGAAAAGACTGACAAGATGGAAATGAAATGAAGTCGGAAAACACACTTGCATTAATCTAATTATTTGAATAAATTTTAAAAATAAAATTATATATGTAACCAAAAACTTATCATCGGCATAACATAGGCATGATAACATGTTTTTATTGCATCTTGTAACTCATTAAATTTTCATTTTTATCCTTTTTTTGAGTGACTATGTAATGATAATTTAATATATGCTTATCTAAAATAAGAATTATTGATTCAAAGATATATGATTGGAGGATGTTAAGAAATATTCTTGTATTGAATGTAAATCCCACTATATCAGCCTTGGGAAGAGATTCTAGTTGACCTGTACTTGTATATATACATGTTGTAATTGTCCTACTGCAATATATGAAATACATCTTTCCCATTATATTTTTCTTTCATCTACTACTTTTACATCATATCAAAGCCTGCTCTAGGGTTCTAATCATCACATACAATGTCAAACGAAAGCCAAACATCTTCATAAAAAATGTCAGACTCTAATCACCCAAATGCCAACACTACCATAGATCTTTCAAGCCCTTATTTTATTCATCATTCATATCAACCAGTCCACATTTTAGTTCCAACAAAATTGAATAAAGCCAACTATCAATCATAGAGCAAAGCCATGATTCATGCACTCACAACTAAAAACAAAATCAGATTCATCGATGGGTCAGTTCAACCATCAGATGAAAAAAAAGAACCAGCAGAATACAAGCTATGGAATCAACGCAACAACATGATTTTATCTTAGCTCACTCATCCAGTTGAACCCGAATATGCCAAAGGGTGGTTCATGCTAAGACAGCTCAACAGGTTTGGGAGGACTTCAAAGACTAATTTTCACAAAAGAATGCACCAATCGTATATCAGATTCAAAAATCCTTAGCATCTATGTTACAAGGCACCATGACAGTCTCATCATATTTCATGAAAATCAAAAGCCTTTGGGATGAATTAGAAGCATATAGATCCATCCCCACCTATAATCAAATGAAGGCACACTTTGAACAAAGAAAAGAATATCGATTGATGCAATTCCTTATGGGACTCAACGATATATATAATGTCATTCGTAGCAATATCCTCATGATGACTGCACTACTTAATGTACGTCAAGCTTACTCACTTGTAATTCAAGAAGAAACACAGTGACAAATGACAACGAAATCAACATAAAATTTCTCTATTGTTGTTGCTATGCATGGAAAGGCAAACAACAAAGATAAGTTTTGTGATCATTGCAACAAAACAAGTCATATAATTGAGCACTATCAAACACTAAAATTTCATTATACATATTGTGACAAGAAAGGCCATACTGAAGAAAGGTGCAAGTACAAAAATGGTACATGGGTTCTTAATAATGTAGGAAACCAAAATAATCGACAAAATCAACATCAACAACATGGAACTTGAGGAAATGGTCGTAATACTTTTCATATAATTAATGCGATGGAGACTTCATAAGAAAATTTGAGTGGAACAAACACATCTGGTCATAATCTTACCATAGAGCATATTCAATAGATCGATAATTCCATATCCACGATGAATCAAAACCATGCCTCGGGTAATCATAATGCATATGCAAATGCTACAGGTTTGATTACTCTTCCCATTATTCAGTTAATCATACATTCACAAAGCCTTAGATTTTGGATAGCGGGCAACTGACTATATACTCTCAGACCCTACATTTTTTACTCACACAAAACCATCACCAATACCCAGTGTTAACTTACCTATTGGTTCATTTGCATCCATCACATCCATAGGAATTCAGTCCAAACATGACTTTAGATAATGTCTTATGTGTCCCATCCTTTCATTAAACTTGATGTATGCAAGCAAACTTACCTCTAGCCTCAACTGTTGTGTGATTTTATTTCCAAATTTTTTAATCTTGCAGGACTTGGCTATGAGGAAGATGATTGGCTTGGGTAAACAACCAGGTGGTCTTTATTGCATGTCACCACTATAGAGGACACCCATTACTCACCAAGTCTCCCAACCATTAAACTTATAGCACATGCGCCTAGGACACCCATCACCTGCTTGTTTAAAATTAGTTTCTCAATTACTAAACTGTAATAATATTTCTTTTAATGATAATTATGATATTTTTCCTATGGTTAAATAGACAAGACTTCCATTTTCTTTAAGTTCAATATCAACTCATGCTCCATTCGACTTGTTGCATTGTGACATTTGGGAACAACATAAAGTCTCTACACATTCAGGTGCACTTTTTTTCTTACCATTGTTGATGATTTCATAAGATGTATATGGACATTTCTTATGCAACATAAATCTAAAACACAAGCTATTTTGCAATCTTTCATTGATTTTGCTTATACACAATTTCAAGCTTCTGTTAAAACCGTTAGAGTTGATAATGGATTTGAATTTATGTCCATGAAAATTTCTTTCAAACTCATGGAATTGAATACCAACGCACTTATGTCTATACTCCACAATAAAATGGAGTTGTAGAGTGAAAACATCATTATAACATCACTGTTGCATGTGCATTACTATTTCAATCCCACTTGCCGCTCATTTTTTGGGGAGCTTGTGTTCTCACAACTGTATACCTAATCAATAGATTACCATCTGCATTGTTATTAAATAAATCTCCTTTTGAGCTATTGTACAATCATCCACCATCACTAAATCACTTAAGATTTTTTGGTTATCTATGGTATGCAACTAATGTTCATCCACTTCATAAATTTTCTCCTTGTACATAAAATTGTATGGTCATTAGATATCTTAATGGTCAAAAGGCATACAAGCTCTATGACATAAAAGCTAAAATGATTTTTGTCAGCCGTGATGTCCAATTTTATAAAACAACCTTCCCTTCAGTTGCTATTCCACTTTCATCTAATCCACATCCTTTACCCGATTCATTCTTTGACACTCTAGCAACCACACCTTCTATACCATTTCCCACTTTAACAGTTCCCACTCTTGAGACACCATAAAATCAATTACCTGAGCCTTCAGAACCTGACCAAACCATGTCCACTCATGACACACATGACCTCACTCCACCATCACCTTGAATTGAACCAAGTGCTGAACTTGCCATAGACCTTCAAAACACTACCACTCCCGTTAAAGATTCCACTCACCCCAGACAACCTCCAATGTGGCATCAAAACTATGTGCTGCCATCTTGAGTCAATTATTCTACTCCTAGTTCAAGTCCAATGCTAAAAACACGGTATCCACTCTCCACCTATATCTCATATTCCCACATTAGTCCAAAACACCATGTTTTTTTAGCTAACATTGGAGGAAATACATAACCTAAATCTTATGATCAGGCTATCCTTGATCCACACAGGCAAAAGGCTATGAGTGTAGAATTACATGCTTTACAATAAAATAACACATGGACATGGGTTCCTCTTCCTGATGGACATAAACCGATTGGATGCAAATGGGTTTACAAGATTAAATACAAGTCTGATGGGACCATTGAATGTTACACAGCTTGCCTGGTTGCCAAAGGGTATACTCAAGTTGAGGGAGTTGACTATCAAGAAACCTTTTCTCCAACGGCAAAACTTACTACACTTCGATGTGTACTTACTGTTACTATAGCCAAAAATTGGTACACACATCAATTGGATATCCAAAATGCATCTCTTCATGGTAATCTAGATGAAACAGTTTATATGGAACCTCCACTAGGTCTAAAATGGTAGGGGGAGAATATTGTATGTCGTTTTAACAAGTCCCTTTATGGACTCAAGCAAGCATCAAAAAACTGGTTCTCTACTTTCTCCAATGTCATCCAAAAGGCTGGTTATCAATAGTCAAAGGTCGAATACTCTCTTTTCACAAAGGCAAAAGGTACCTCATTCACTACAATCCTTATTTATGTTGATGACTTTCTTCTGACAGGGAATGATCTTCAAGAGATTAATCAGATAAAAGCATTCCTTCTTAAGCATTTTTGGATTAAAGATCTAAGAGACTTGAATTACTTTTTAGGAATTGAATTTTTGGGTTCCAAGAAAGGTATCTTCATGTGTTAAAGAAAATATGCAATGGACATTTCGCAAGATGTGAGACTCATAGGAGCTCGTCTCGATAAGTTTCCAATGGAACAGAATTTAAAACTTACTCCTACTGATGGAGCATTACTTAAAGATGCTACCAAATATAGAAGATTGATTGGAAGGCTAATTTATCTCACAGTCACCAGACCAAATATAATATATTCAGTTCGGGTGTTAAGTCAATTCATGCAAAAACCTCAAAAGCCTCATTGGGATGCAGCCATGCGAATTCTTAAGTATGTAAAAGGGACTTCTGGACAATGTCTCTTGCTACCTTCTTCCAATAATCTCACTTTAAAGACCTTTTATGACTCAGATTGGGGAGGTTGTCGCACCATAAGACATTCAGTTACAGGGTACTATGTTTTCCTTAGTGATTCACTTATTTCATGGAAGTCAAAGAAACAAAATAATGTCTCTAGATCGTCTACGGAAGCTGAATATCAAGCTATGGCAAATACATGTTTGGAACTTACCTGGTTGCGTTATGTTTTACAAGACTTAAAGGTTCCACAATCAACTTCTATACCATTACTTTGTGACAATCAAGTTGCTTTACATATTGCAGCTAATCCCATATTCTATGAACGAACAAAACATATAGAAATAAACTATCACATAGTGCAAGAAAAGCTTCAAGCAGGAATGGTAAAGCCTTCTTATGTGCCTACGCATTTTCAGTTGGCAGATATATTCACAAAGGCACTGGGAAAGGATCAGTTTGTAAACTTACGAGACAAGTTAGGACTTCATAATATTCACTCTCCAACTTAAGGGAGAGTATTAAGAAATATTCTTGTATTGAATGTAAATATTCTAATTGATTAACTTACCTTAGTTAAGATTAATCAAATCCCACTACATCAGCCTTGGGAAGAGATTCTAGTTGACCTGTACTTGTATATATACAAGTTGTAATTGTCCTACTGCAATATATGAAATAGATCTTTCCCATTATATTTTTCTTTCATCTGCTACTTTTATAGAGGACTCATATGTTATAATATTTGAGATATTGGAGAAAATTAGAAAACAAATATAATAATAACTTATGTGTTGAGATGGATGGTAAATCTTCACAACCAAGACTTGTCTTTTAAATTGGCTTCACAATTTGTTGTTTTGATGATGAGACTAAAAATAAAGTAATTTACTAAGCATTGATATTTATAATTTAGAACTAGAAAATTTGCAATATAACAACATTAGCAACCCACCCACAATTTTATCTTTCGTTAAAAATATCTAAACAAATTCACATTTATTTTCACTCCTACAAGATCTACAAGGAGATTTTTTTTATTTTCAAATTTTTTTTGTTTCTTTTATAATTTTCATGAATATGTAAATAGTTTTATTGAATTCTCTTTATGCTTATTCTTGATTAATGTAGTTATACAGAACTTTT
>CATIWM010002405.1:0-10258 GCA_949671775.1 Mallotus repandus | reverse complement strand
GATACTGAGGTACTGGGCATTGTTGAGCAAAAATGAGCTTCAGATTTGATATTGAAAAATTTGATGGGAGAATTAATTTTGGGTTGTGGCAAATACAAGTCAAGGATGTACTAATCCAGTCTGGATTTTATAAGGCCTTGAGGGCAAAGCCAATTTCTTTGTCCGAAGGAAATGAGTTAGATAAATCTAGTGACAGCAGTAGAGAGAAACAAAAATCTAAGGTGAGTGGAGAAGAATGGGAGGAGCTAGACATGAGAGTAGCAAGTCAAATTCATCTATGTTTAGCCAAAAATGTTCTTGCTAATGTTGCTAGATGGTCATCAATAAAGGAGCTTTGGGAAAAGCTTGAGGAAATGTACCAGGCTAAAAGTCTTTCAAATAGGTTATATTTGAAGGAGCAATTCCATAAATTGCAAATGGAAGAAGGTATCATTTCTGAAGTGGAATCTATTGGAGTTAAAATTGATGATGAAGATAAAGTGTTGAGACTTATCTGGTCTCTTCCACCTTCCTATGAACACATGCAAACCATTTTAATGTATGGGAAAGAGAATGTGAATTTTTCAGAAGTGACAAGTAAGCTAATTTCTGAAGAAAGAAGGCTGAAAAATGGAGAGAACAAGTCTTCTGAAAGTGAAGCATTGTTGGTTTGTGGAAATGGGAAGAAGTATAAAGGCTCAAAAAAGAAAACTATCTGCTATGGGTGTGGGCGACCCGGACATGTAAAGAAGGATTGCAAAAATGGTGGAGCTAATTCAGCTAATGGCTCGAAAAGTCATGCTACTAATATGGTCGTCTTTGAAAAAGAAGACGATGAACTTTCTCTATAAGGAAAGATATATATATTCATGGCATGATAGCTACCAATTGAGTTGCCATGGAAAAAGATGTATGATAGGTAGCATATCCACAGTTTGCACATGGGCATTGGTTGACAGTTGATGTAAGGTGTGTGGAGAAGTTGATGTCGATGACTAATGAACTTCCTAGAAAGTCAACATTGGAAGTTGTACCATAACTTATTAGTAGTATTTCGACATAAACTGGCCGAGGTAGAAATTCTCGGAGTTAGTGAATTCTAAGTGTGTATACTCTTATGGTGGAGTATGACAATTCTTGTTTTTAGAATTGTGACTGTTACAACTAATGGTGAGGTAACTGTTGTTCTTTTAATGTTTTTAATCATCGTGGAGATTGTTGAAAGATGATAAAAAAAAAAATTAAAAATGTATGTTATCCCACATTGCTTAGAAGTGAAGGAAGGAGAGAGTTAGTTGGTTATAAAAGGGACTCCTCCTCCCTTTTTTAAGTATGTCAATCACCACTTGTATGTGGTGTACCATTGAAATCTATTAGGTATACTAGTAGAGAATTTAAAGGGAAATTCTCTTGGGTGTATACTTGAGCTTTTGGGTGTGAGTGAGAGTTAAATATTTTATAGTATGGTTGTAATAATTTTGCATATAGTAAATATTTTTCTCTTGGTTGTCTTTTGACACGTCCGTGGTTTTTCCTCCATTTTGGAGTTTTCCACGTTAAAATATTGTGTTTTTCTCTCTTTTTTTTTCAAGTATTTTTGTTCAAGATATGATCTAAAGGAATAAAGGTATTTGTTGGATTGTAAGAGGTTTATTTTACCAACAGGACTAATGGAAACTGGATTTTGCACTACTAGGCACATCTATTGGTATGATGCTGAGAATAAAAGAGGTGAAAGGGTTATGATTCTGGGGTTGACTGATTGGCTAATGAATGCAATCATTTGATGGGAAAGTCTTGTTTCTCTTAGTAGTGATAGTGAATTTGATGGATAAGTTTCCCTGAGTATCAACAGTGATGACAATTACTATAAAAGCAAGTAAGAATTTGACTTCTTTCCACTTCATAAGCTTTGTGCTCACCTTTGCCGACATATAAGGACAGTGTAAATTGGCTGATGTGAATTATATTTCATTTTATGATTTAGCCTCCCAAGAGTTATATTGTTATGGATTGAGGCGTAGAATTCTCCCTCTGTATAATCATTAAGCTTAACCATTAAAATATCATAAGAGGTATGTCTCTTAGGTGCATCACATTGTTTCTTCATCGTTTACACTGTGAGATGGCTTACAGAGTTGACTAAATTTATTTGATGAAAACTGAAAACTATAGACCCTCTTCTTATAAGATGAAGCAAGTAAGGATATATCTACATTAATTTGAACTGCAACATAAATGCTAAATTTAGCCATTGTTTGGTTCAATTCCATCAAAGAATTCAATTCATTTGAAAATGAATTCCAAATGGAATTCATTTGCAAATGAATATTTATTAATGAAATGTGTTTGGTTTAAATGAATAATTTATAAAATTATTTGAAGTGAATTCCATATTTTGTTATATTATGTTTGGTATAAATCTTGAATTTATGTTTTTGCCAAATATGCCCTTTTAAATAAAAAATGCTTCTAAAAATAAAAGTAAGGAGGGGTGTTTTAGTCATTTAAAAGTATAGACTTAAAATTTATGGAATTCAATTGAAAATTCTGACTATTTTGATAGAATTTGGGTTAGTTATAATCAATTTCACAAATTTAAAAATTTGGAATTGCAAATGATACAAAATTCATTTAAACCAAACATATATCATTTGAATTCGCAAATGAAGTCCATAAAATTTTATGGAATTCATTTATACCAAATACACTATAAGGGAGTTTAAGAATTCACACAAAATCAATTTAAAGAAAGCTTTTTTATGTTTAAGAATTCAGACAAATATCTGGCTGCTCTGACTTTAGGTATAAGTTGAATGCGACAAAAGCATGGCAAATGAATGGTGGTGAGTGAGGCCTGGTACTCTCATGTTCTAGTCATTATTGAAACCAGTGTAGGAGCCATTGGCGATGGCTTGGATAGTCTACTGATTCATGATTAGAGATTCTAAGTCGATTCATTGTTTTGCAAATAGTAGGAAAATAGCAGTTAGATTTACACCAATAGGTATGCTTGAAGATGGAGAAGATATGGTATATTTCAGTCATAATCCACACAATCACTTGATAGCCACCATCTTTTCTCCTGAATAATGGCAAATGGTCTTTCTATCTGCATGACAACTGATTGCATTTTTGTACAGTTTAAATTGTATGCTAACATCTTGTTTCTCTTTGCAGCAATGGAGTTTGGTGAAACATGAGGCATATCTAGAGGGTGAATGTAAAGGAAGAATCGAGTTGTTCTTTGTTGTATTGTTCGTGAACGATCCTAGACTGAGCTGTTTGTGTTACCTTGGTAAATGGGGAATCATACTTGCTAATGTGGAAGTTGAACAAGTTCCATGATACAAAGAAACCAATTGCAGCTGTTCTTTTTCATATGTACATGCATTTGTGTGTACCAAATTACATTAACAATCAATTAGTTATATAGCAAGTGATATTGCAGTTGCAGTGGTTTATTGCACCGTTGGTACCATAATTTTGCCACATATTTCAAAATAGTACTAGATTTTTAATTTTTTTAGTTACTAATGTTCTATTTTTTTTTCTTTTCAGTACCAGAATTTCTATTTTTGCTACAGATTAAAGTATCTCAAACATATATGATCAATTTTAGCATACGTAACAGTCGGAATAAATATGTTTTTAGTATATTCGCCATGTAAACATCCTATTAAATAGCCTAATCATCTTGTTGGTCCCATAAAATAAATTTTCTTTGTGGGCCCCATAAAATAAAATTTAGCAAATTTTATTTTTTGGAGTCCACAAGATGATTAGACTGCTTAATTGGATGCTTACATGATGAATATACAAAAATATTTATTCAGGCTGCCACGCATGCTAAATTTTATCAGAAATCATTAAGGGACTATGATCTGAAAAAAATAAAAATTAAGGGACTAAAAAGAAAAAAATTGAAAATCTGGTACCATTTTGAAACATGGATCAAAATTATAGTACCGTTTGTGCAATAAACCCCAGTTGTAGACTCATTCTTTTTGTTATGGGCTCTAGTCTAAGATGCTATATCACGACTTTCATGCTCAATTTCGACCAAAATCAATTTGACAAAATTAATTTTGGGCTATAATTGATACTAACTTATTAAAATTTAATAATTTTATTAAAATTTTAAATGTGGCTAAAGTCGCAACAAGTAACCGAACTAGATTTTTTTAAAAAAATCAATAGACCCATGAATTATACTATAATTAAATTGAAATATTTTAAAAGTTAATTATTCAAGTACCACAATTATAAAAATAAAAGTAAAAAAATCATAGTTAATATATTGAGCAAGTTAAACCATTATTTATATTAATCCTAGAAGATTGAGAATTATATCTTATTATTTTTTATTTAGTTATTTAAAATTTTTGTAATCATATTAAATTAAGAATTCTATAATCTAGTTAGACATAAATTTGAGCGTTAATGGGATATGATTTATTATATTAATAAATTATCTAAATTTTTTTTTTGAGCAAAAGCTAGAGGCCAAAAATCAAGAAAACACATCCAAGTATCTCTAATAAAAAAAGAGAGTTATACATAAAAAAGAAAAAACCAATCACCTGAAAACTAACAAAACCGATAATTGGCCTTTCCACTAAAGTCATTGCAAATAACAGAATTAATAAATGCGGGACTAGAGTCCTACAAACAAAAATCAGATATCAAAGTACCAAGCTTGGCTAATAGATCTGCTATTGAATTGCCATCTCTAAAATTATGGGAAACATGTAAATGCGTTTGTGAGGCATAATGGAGGCATCGAAGCCATTTGGATTTTGAAACCCATGGAACTTTCTTCGTTTTAGAGCAAAAAAGAAGCACCACATTTAAAGAATCACACACTAACCATAAGTTATGCCAGCCCTATTTCAATAGCTTTAATTGCTGCTTGAAGTTCAGCTCGAAAAGCAAAAGCGGGGGAAAGATTGAATGCAAATGCTCCTTTTGCAAAACCACAAGCTTTACAAAAAATACCACCACAACCCGCATCACCCGGTGACCCGAGGGTAGAGCCATCGGTGTTCACTTTTATCTAGCTAGTAAGGGGAGGCTGCCAAGTGACAGTGAGGACTAAAGGGAATTTACCAGTAATACCACTAACCTTGAGCAGATGCAAAATCCAGAGGTCTTCAACTGTGTTATACATGTATCCGATTCAAAAAAAATCCATTTCCTTAATAGAGGACCAAAGGGAGCGCAAAGTGGTGTGAATATTAGGACATTCATCGCCAAAAATGAAAGCATTACGAGCTTTCCAAATCAACCAAATTCCATTGACAATTAAGGATACCCAAAGAGCAGTAATTTGAGAACTGAAAAATTGTTGCTTGGCGGACAACACCAAATCCAAAAGAAGCCCGAAGCACAAATTTGCTTACCCAAAAGTATAGAGATAGCTTGCCAAATAGTTGATGCTAAACGACAACCAGAGAATAAATGATCATTTGTCTCTTTATGATTGTGACATAAAACACATTAAGAGGGAAAGATGATACGTTTCTTACACAAATTCTTCTCTGTTGGAAGGTAGCATAGAATAACTCTCAAACAAATTAATAATCTTGATGGAGGTAAAAATTCTTTCCAAAAGAAAGAACTCCAAGGCACTAAAGGCTATGAGACCCGAAGATGATTATACATGGACTTAACCATGAGAGAGCCATCCTTGCTATGCTTCCACACATAATAGTCATGATCATCATTAATCAACTCAACCTTATCAATATTTGATTGGAAATCTATGTTAGTAATATTAGAAATTTGCCAAACATTCTGATCAAGAAAAGAAGACACCAGATCCACCAAGTTGAGCTGATCTCTCTCCGAAATACCTAGCTGATCGGCCATTGTGGGAATTAACCATTCACTGGTCCAAAAATTTTAGACTACTGGCAGGATGAATAAGCCAAAGAATCTTCGATCTAAGGAACAAATAAACTTGCTTCACAGAAGACCAAATCAAAGATTGTAAGTAAGAAGTTCTTAGATTTCCTGCAGAGTGAAGAAATCTTGTGTGAAGAACCGTCAAAGGAAAATCTTGGGAAACAATGAGTTTTCCAGGTTACCTTGCTAAGCATAACATCATTTAAATAAGTTAATTATTTCAAACCCAAACCTTCTTCTTTAATCGGTAGGCAAGAGACTCTCCAAGGTACCGAAACAAGCTTTTTTTCATCAATACATTCAGATCAAAGAAAATTCCTCATACCATGTTCAAGCAAACAGATGAGAGATTGAGGCCACTTATACACTGCAAATGAGTTTAGTAAGGAACTAGTAATAATCGATTCAATAAGGGTAAGCCTACCTGCCATAGACAATGGTTTACCTTTCCATTTAATAGATTTAGAGCAAATGCTATCCGCTAAAGGTTTTAACTATTTCCTTTTAGGAGCTCCAACAAATAATAGGACCCCCAAATAAACAAAAAGAAGCCTACCTCTTGTCATACCTGAAATCTGATGTAAGTAGCCAGACCTTCTTTCTTTTATTTTTTCACCAAAATAAATTTTAGATTTTGTCCGATTGACAATCTGACTAGACAAAGAACCATAAAGCTGAAAAGCTGCAATGAAAGCCCTAATGTTTCTAATTGTAGCTTTGCCAAAGAGGAGAACATCATCGGCATACAAAAAATGAGTGGGAAATAAATAACTCCTAATATGAGACATGGGGACTATATCACCTTGGTTAACTTTAAGAGATGGATACCGACTAAGAAAATCCTTAACAATACAAAAAAGGAGGGGAGCGAGAGGGTCCCCTTGCTGAACACCATGGGAACAAGCAAAATACCCATGAGTTTGACCATTAATCATAGTCGAAAGATGAAAAGAGGCAAACAAAGAAAGAATCTAATCTCTGAAAAGAAGGGAAAAACCAAAAGCATCCAATACATCCAACAAAAAAATTCTAATCCATGGTATCAAAAGCTTTACAAATGTCTATTTTCAAAGACATATTACCTCCAAAACAAACTTTGTTCATCAAGTTAACACCCTCAGAGGCACCAACAATGCAGTCTGAAATTTGCCGACCCTTAATAAAACCAAATTGGTTTGGAAAAATAATTTTCCCAGCAATAGAAGCCAGCCAATCCACCAGGATTTGGTGATGATATTGAGAGAAAAATTACTTAGAAAAATTGGTCGGTATTGCTCAATAGTAATAGCATTAGAAAACTTAGGAATCAATATCATTAAGCTAGAATTGAAGTTTGTAGTAACTACACTAGAATGAAAGAAGATTTGAATTGCATTACAAATATCATTGGCAACAATATCCCATAAGGTTTTATAAAAAACTCCTGTGAAGCAATTAGGACTTGGAGCACTGTGGGCATCCATCTGAAAAATAGTGGCCTTCATTTTTTCCCATGAAGGACAAGCAGTAAGAGAAGAATTATCTTCAAAAGTAACCAAAGGAGGAATGACCTCCTTAATCATAGAAATATTTGAAGACGTTGAAACATCTACCCCAAAAAGATTTTGATAAAAATCCAAGATGTGCTGCTCTATGGCTTCTTTATCATCCGAAATAACTCCATTAATGTAAAGTTGATGAATCCCATGATTTGATCTTTTTTTTAAAAAAATTGGTGATGAAAGAAGGTAGAGTTCCTATACCGATGCAAGCCATTTGTTTATACTCCTTTCTTTATAAAAGATTTCCTATTGATGGAGAAGGAGATCTTTCATTTTTTGACTAAGAAGTGAGTCGATAAACCCATTATTAGCAATATTAGATTGAATTCCCTACAAAATCGAAGAAGCACAGGAAATGTTTGCATCAAAATAACCAAAAATCTCTCTATTCCAAACTCTAAGAGATGCATGAAGGCGCTTCAATTTTAAACTAAGCTAACTCATTGGGTAATCTGAATCAACTGGAAGTGACCAATTATGCAAAATTTGATCCCTTAAAGTGGGATGAGTAACCCACAAAGCCTGAAACTGAAACCACAAGACCACATTATCTGCAATCTCACAACGAAGAAACAATGCATTATGGTCAGAGTAATGCTTTGGAAGGGTAGTACAAGAAATTGCCTTCCATAGATTAAAAACTCCAGATTTGCCAAAGCTCTATCCAAACGACATTCTATATGATTAATATCATGCCTGCCATTACACCAAGTAAATGATACACCCCGGGTAGGAATATCAGATAATACACAATCATCCATAAATGTTCTAAAATCTTGATGAGGTCCCAATGATGGGGCACTGCCAGTCAGCTAATTGAAGAATTAGCTGAAATATTAAATAAATCAGCCCATAGTGCATTCTACGATTGCTCCACACACTACTATAGACAAAAGAAAGTCTTTGTAAAGAGTTAGCGAAGTGAATATCTAAAGTAATATGCTGTTAATGAATATGGAAAAAAGAAGGAGGAGACAGTCCCTTTTTACTAAGAATCCAAATTATTGGTACCGGATGATCATTAGAGGCAACTAATTGCAAATCTAAACGATCCCAATAGGAATTGGGAATAGAATTAAGAAGAACCATAGGTTCCACAAGGCAAACAAAATCCAGAGTATAGGGATGACAAAATAAAGATAAAGTGCGTTGAGTGCTGATATTACCCATGCCTCTACAGTTCCAATAAATGAGCTTCATAAATTCAACTTTTCAGGTTTCTTAGATACTCTTTCGGAAAGAGTAACTTTGAATTTCTCTACTTTTTGGTGGGGTTTTTTTTTTATTTCAAACTGCTGTCCAATTATCTTCTTTTAAATCAATTAAATCTACCCAAGATTTCCCATCTTTAGTAGCGTCAGGTGCACAATCAGGATGCAGAGTGTCATGATCATCATGCTTAGCGTCTTTTTCATTTGAAGATACGACATCTACTGTTTCATCATTGTGTTGAACAACAGTATCTTCCAAAATAGGAATAGTTATTGTAATTCCCATATTTTCCCCATGATCAATGGGAATTTGTATGTTGGAATCATGAATATCTTGAAGCTGAGGATTCTTTTCCATAATATTGGAATTATCACCAGTTTCAACAACATAATGAGTCCGAACAGATTCAACATTAATTATACCAACATTAGTGGGATTATCAACGTCCATATATGTATGCAAAGATTGGAAAGCATTAGATATTAGAACATCCACATTTGAGGGCTTTGGTTTCCAAACTTTAACTTGGTCATCAGCCTTATCAATTTTTGATCGGTCATCATGTTTATCAATTTTTGATTTGGGAGCAGCATGGATTTTGGCCAAGCGATGGACTTGAGGAGTGTGCCCAATGATAGAGCAAAAAGAGTAGAATAAAGGCAAATTCTCATAGACAATGTCAATAAATTTTTTTTCCAATTCTTTCAATAAGAAGATTTCATGAAGAGTATACGACAAATCAATATCAATTAAAACACGAGCATACTGGCCAAAGTTGTCGTTGATGGTCGCATTATCAACTTTCAGGGGTACTCTGATGCCTTGGGCAATGGATGCCAGTACTCCCATGGTAATTTATAAAACCTAACCCAATCTGGCATTGGTGGATTTTTGAGCTGAGAGATCAAAGTTTGGTGTCCATTGTTGGAGCCGAAGAATACCAGGCTTGAGGGCAATCGAACCACAACCATAAACATTAATTTTCTTGATTGCAGAACTGAGATTACATGATAATATCCTCTTCCCATGGAGATAAGTTTCCACTTCGAAGAAAGCCCCCAAACTGAAGACAGTTTGGTTTTTAAATTTGACAATTTCCATGGAGACTCCTTTAGAGAGTACAATTCTGGCAATTAATGCATGTTGGCATGCAACCAATTGCTGTTCGTAAAGGTTCTGATATATTTTGATGGCTATGTAGCCACCCTTATTTGAAGTTGCAATTGCACCTTAAGTTCTTTCAATTATGTTGGAGCCATTCTGTATGAAGCTTGTAAAATAGGAGTTGTCCCTAGCTGCAAATCAATACTGAACTTAATCTCTCTATCAGGTGGTAACCCGAGAAGATCTTCAGGAAATACATCTGTGAACTCATTTACCA
The DNA here is from genome assembly GCA_949671775.1 of Mallotus repandus. NCBI lineage: Eukaryota > Viridiplantae > Streptophyta > Magnoliopsida > Malpighiales > Euphorbiaceae > Mallotus > Mallotus repandus. The sequence continues at coordinate 238 of CATIWM010002405.1, read as the reverse complement.
CAGGAAGACTGTCAAGCTTTTGGCCCTCTTTTTCAGTGTTAATGACATATGCCAAGAATGCTTCACTCCCTTTTCTCATCATTCTCCTAGCTGTTAGTGTTGAAACCATGCTATAATGCTCTGAACCCCTTTCACCTCTAAACACAATTTTACCACTAGTAGGCATCTGAAACTCTACTTTCTTCTTGTAACAATCAATTAATGCTTGATACTTGGTTAAGACATCCATACTAAGAAT
>CATIWM010002393.1:0-10781 GCA_949671775.1 Mallotus repandus | reverse complement strand
ATATATATTTAGCTCAATGGTTGGTGGCTTGGTGCATTATCCAATTTTGATAGAAGACCCTAAATCAGAATTCTCCTTTTTATGTATATAAACCAAAATTAAATATAATTATATTCTAGGTTCTTGTTCATTATATTTCTATATATGGAAATATAGAGTTATTATATAGTTTTTAATACTCTTTATAGAATTTCGGTTGATACGCTACATGTATATTCTTATTCAATTAATTCTCTATTTTTTTAAATAAAGATTACTTGCAAAACAAATATGCCCAATCCAAGTAGAAAAGGAAGTCACTTATTAAGAATACTCTCGGATCAAGAAGAAGCCCCTCCAATGGGCACAAGTCCTATATAAAAGAGGAATCATATTCCTCTCAGGTTGGCATAATCACATTCTCTATAAATATTCTTCATCTCTTTCCCTATAATTCATTCTATTTTTTTAGCTCATTACTCTCCCTTTATCTCTCTAAATTCTCTCTCTATCATCTCTGACTTAAGCATCGAAGGATTTGTGGGGGAAAACCTCATATCTCACCTTACCCCTTTGTTGATTGCTTGACTACAGGACTCGAAGGTTCCGAAAATCAAATTATCATCGATGATTATTTTTTATGGACTCTATATCTCTGTTTGTTGTGAAAATTTTGTTTATTATTTTTACAATCAGACTCATTTAAAGATTAGAGAGCTGGTTTATGACCTTGGAGTAAAGTACACAGACTGTCGAACATATCACCAAGTTGCAAATTAAAATTATTCTATCTACTAAAGCGAACACCCTCTTGATAAAAGATATACCGACCAACAAATCAAGACGTTACTCCAAGACAATAAAACATTACCTTAGACTAATTTAATTAAGTTGGTACAGATTAAGTCACAAGAATAATTAAAAATATTTTTTAACCCCCAAATATCCATTATCATTTGTCCTCTCTTAGTATTGTAGTAACTCAAATAATGAATATTCTAAAGTGAGGTAAGAAGTATGATCCCCTTACCTTTTAACCTCTCATTTATTTAAAAAATATCCATTATCATTTCAACTGTAAATAAATATACACCGAATTTGTTCTATAGAGCTTTTAATTAATAATATAAATAGGAGGGATTCCAAATCTTATTTTAAACCTTTTAATTACAAAATTCCAATATCCTATCAAATTTACTCTATCAATTGCAGCCTTAAGAATAATTGGTATCTTCAACAATTCTAAACGTTTATTTTCACAAATTTTGAAAATATTTAAATGATTGTGTGAGTTTGTTTTTTTCTCAATAATTTGTTTTCAACTTTTAAGACAGGTAGATTTCTTTTTAGGATCAAATCGTTAATTTGTACATGTCTTGAAAGAAAAAGTAACATTAGGCTACTCAATATTCAGCCACAGATAACTTTTTTTTAAATGTATTAAAACATTATATATATGCAATGATTTATTGCTAAAAAAGAGAGCAGTCAAATGCCAATATTCAAAAAATAAAAGTTAAATTCTTTTGGTGTACTAGAGATCGCAAGTATGTTACTCTACATTTAACTGCCCGAACTTTTACCCGATTGATCGATCCTTAAATTGGATATAAAATTAAATTAAACTCTACTTTTTTATATTTTTAAATGAAACAAAATCAAATAATATAATATAATATAATTTGATTTAAATTAATAATTTATTCTGAATAATAAACACCCCTAATTATGGTTGCAATTTTACCCAAATACCCTATCCTATATTTTGGTGCATGTGAATCACGTGATATATACAAAAGGATACGTGAAGAATGGGCTAGCACAAAATTATATTATATATAAATATATAATGTCATTGCTTGTAAGAAATCATTCGTTTTTTTTTCTTAAAATATATATATATATATATAATCATTTGTTTTGTTTTATTCTATTACTAATCTCATACTGTTTCTTGCAAGAAATCTCAAATTATAACCAATTCGACTACTACATAATTTCTTTAATTTTTTTTAGAGATTCTAAAAAGATGAGAATTATATAAAAATTAGAAAAAATATATATTAATTTTTAAATAATAAGAGACATATATAAAAACACTAAAATTTTTTAATTTCTAAATATATATTTAAAAGATTTGTCTTATATTCTAAAATTATTTATGTCAATCTTCATAGAGTGAAGGCAAATGTCATTTTCAAAAAAATTAGTCACGTGTTAACTTCTTTTTAAAAATATTATGAAGTGTGGGGTTCAATTTATACCGTCGTCGATTTAAAAGGAATGATTGTTTCATATTGTACGGTCCATCAAATTTTAAGTCATATAATTTCTTTTTTTTTTAAAAAGTAATATTTTAATAGAAATAATTTATTATTTATTTATTTAATGTATTATAATTAATTAATTTATTTGTATTGTTGGAATTCACATATCACGTTTATATATAACATCAGGAAGTATATTTCACACGTTCTTTTTCATTAAAAAATTGCAAGTAGTAAATACCACATTAAAATTCTTTCTCTTTTTCGTTTTTTACAAGAAGAATTGTTATGTCATCTAAAAGTTCCATTTAATTTGTTGATAATGTGGAACATTTATTACTGCTCGCTACCAAAATAAAATAATTTGTTCTTGTGATGATATAAAATGAACCTCCATATATTTTCAGAAGAGAATTATAATTTTACAATTGAAAAAATAATATGTTCTATCCTCAATTTTAAAATAATTATCAATTAAATCATATTTTAAAATTTATTTCAATTTACTTCTTCAACTTTATAAATTATGTCAATTCTATTGAATTTTATTTGAAGGGTCTAATTGTATTTTTACAAATTACTATTAGATCCTTATAAAATAAATTTCATATTTATTAAATTTTTTTCTTATTTTTTAAGAAAATAAAATTTGAAAAATATTTTCAAGTTTTAATTTCACTAATTTTGAAATTTAAATTTTAAATTATGAATTTTTATATAAAATTTTAACTTTTATATATCAATTAAAAATAATAAAAAATGATAACTAGTGAATCAATTCATTATATAGACTAATATTAATAAAAATAAAAATCAACAAAGTAAGCACTTTTATCTATCATTGTAAATAAATAATAAAATTATTTTTTTGAATTTTTCACATTTTTTAGAAAAATTGAATAATTTTTATATTATTGACTAATATTTTTAGTATCTCAAATTCTCTTTTTTTTTTTATTTAATACTTTTTTTCTTGGTTTGACCTCTATTATGAAATTTTCTAAATAATGTGGTTGAAAGTTGAGTAGTAAATTTTAAAATAATTAAAATTTTAAATTTTTAGTGAAAAATTAAAAATTTATGAAAAACTTTAGAAATTAATTTTTAAATTTATTTCAAGAGTGATAAAATTAGAATTTAAAAACATTTTCTTACATTTTTTTTCTTATAGGAAAAAGAGGATAAAAAATTTAATATATGTCAAATTTATTTTATAGGGGTATAAAATTAATTTTTAATAATATAATTAGGTCCTTCAAATAAAATTGGATATAATTGACACAATTCATAAAGTTGAAAGATAAAATTGAAATGACTTTCAAAATAGAATTCAATTGATAATTAGCTCAAAGTTCAGGATAAAATTGATGGTTGTCCTTTGAAATTTGAGATTTCACTTTGTGACAATTTTTATGGCATTTAAATATTACATTTTTTTTACATTTTAATATTTTATTAAATAATCTCAAGAAAAATTATGTAATGTTAAAAAATATGAATGTAAGATAGATGTACTATTAAACTAATTATAATGTTTCTAAAAAAAACTAATCACTATGAACTTATGAAAGCCCTAGAGGGGGTGAATAGAAATTTTAAATAAAATTAAAAAAAATTTAAAGACTTAGAAAAAAGGTTTAATAGTTGAGAAAAAATTAAGCTCAAGACAAGGCAATTTAGAGAGTTCAGTTTCTAAATAAATTTATGTTTGACCTAATTTATCCTCAAATTAGAATTTTCAACTCACTTTCACCAATTTATTCACTTAGATTGATACACACTAGCATTTTTGAGGCTCAACTCAATTTTTTTTACAATAAGGAGTTTTTCTTAACTAAATTCAAACCACCCAATAATTTCAAGTGTTTTTAATGGTTTACTGTAGACGGTGAGGTTTAGTACGCGCTTAAAATTTTAGCAACCGCAACACTGTTTGAGCTCAGGGCTCCAGGGAACACACTAACCATATCACAAAGACATGGCATGGAGATGAGGAGTCACCACCCAGGGTAATAACTGGGAAAAATCGAAGGTGGTGGTAACTAGATTCTCTAAAAGAGAGTTAGCACCACAACTAGGAAATTCTGGGTATGGAATACTAACTTCTTTTAATCTCATGTTCTTTAAAATTAGTTTATGAATTACTATCTTATTCCCTAATTACATGCAATTTTATTAAGCTTAATTAACCATTCATCTAACCCTAAGGCAACTAATCCATGAAAAAGCACATAAAAAAAATGCATTCATAAGGCGCAACGTCCCTAATTCTAAACTACATTGATTTTAGTTTTAAGTTAGCTAAGTCTATTCTTTTATTTACAAGTGAAATGGAAACTAAATGTGAGCCTACATTTTAATTTAATTAGTGAGCCTAAATCTATAAATTTTAATTTTAAAGAAAATGAGCCTAAATTTATTAAATTTTAAAAGAAAAAGAAATTGAATTAAGGGGCTTAATTCTAATCAATTTTGATAAGTTCATATTTCATGCATAAATATAGTTAATATTTCATTAGTTTTTACTTTATATAGTGCGATTTTTTAGTAAATTATAGTTAAAATATGTTAATTTAGGATTATAAGTTAATATGTTGCATTACATGTAAATTAGGTCATATTTCATATTAATTTGCTTTTGTTTGCATAATGCATATAGAGTTCAGGTTAATTAAAATTTTGAATTAGTATTAGAATAAGTTCTATGTGGATTTCATATGCATTTTGATGTATTTTTCAATGTTTTTTGAGGTTTGGAAGCTTACAGTTCGAATGGAATGCAATATAGCATGACTCAGAGCTTAATTTAGCAAAGAAAAATGTCTAGGAGAGTGTAATGGCAGTTACCTGTTATTGCATGGCCATTAAGGAGTGCCTGAGTTGAAGGATTTTAAGGAGAAAGAGTGTAACATTTGTTACATATTATTATATGGCCGTTACGCATCATCTGCATGATTTTGGATTGGAGCATGTCTGAGTGTTTTGGGCATAACTTTTTGTACAAAACTCGAATTTAGGTGATTCAAAGTGTTCCAGGAATCTAAGAGAAAATGCTACAACTTTTAAGAAGACATAAAGAGATAATTAGTTCATATTTAGGGGATAAATTTTCGTGAAATTCATCCTACCTGCACAGAGCGGGAAAATTATCCTAATTTGGTTAGGATTGGATTTTTGAAGACCTAAATTTATTCCAATTAAAGCAAGGAAGAATTATGACTATATATAAGGGATCAAAAGAGAAGGAAATAGGATTTATTATACATTCTAAAAGCCACAAACAAGAGCTTGAGAAGGCGAACAAGGGTTTGAAGATTGAAGCGGCACTTAAACAAGTTTTATCTATTCTTCTTATTCACTCTCTTGTTATTGATTTTATTGTTTATAGAAATATGTGTGGCTAAACTCCTTTTAGGGTTTAGGTTAGGAGTAGCTATTCTATGATGTGATTCAACATGAGTCTTTTATTAATATGATTTTTAGTTAATTCTATGAGTTGAGTTTAATGTCTTGTTATCATTCCAGGCCTGTTTGATTGCATGTTTATGGGTAAATTAACCAACGAGAGTTAGGGGAATTTATCAGTTTAAAACTCATAGGACTTATATCACTCGACCATGAAAGTAGGCTAGCTCTTCGGGGGACTATGATAGTAGATAGGGTCTACGGTGGTAAAATAATAATCTTTACATGCTTAATTGAACTCGAGAGAGTCTTTAGGTATTTTAGAACAATTACCCTTAATTGTGATAAAGGTGTTTAATAATTATGTGTTCATGATCTGATTGGACTGGTGAAACTAAACCCAAGCTCTATGTTTTTATCATTTGATCTTCTTTTAATTTTAATTTTTTAGATTTATTTGATTTGCTAGCTAGGAACATAGCTAGAAATATTAGTATTCAATATTCAATCCTCGTGGGAATGATATCTTTTGTACTAAAATTCATAATCCGTGTGCTTGCGGATTTTGAACACAACAAGTTTTCAGCGCCATTGCCGGGATTGACAATATTTATATTAATTTAATTTTTACTTCTCATAGACTAGCATTTTATTTTATTTTATTTGTAATATTGATAAGTAATTTTTCATGGATAATGGTAGATTTTCTTATCAAGTTTTGAGGTCTAATGCATGTAATCCTTTATAAAATGTAGAACATATGTCATTTAATTATTTTCCATCTTCTTTTCAGGTTTGAAATTGGTGTGGAGATAACCACAATGGGGCATATTGCCCATATTCTTCATACTCACCTCCACAACCTCACTACAACCCATCTTGGAGTAATTGTGTGGATCATAATTTGAGTTATCAACAAGAGGAAGCCAAGAGAATTAAGAAACAATTATTAGAGATCAAGATGAAACAAATCATATCTGTAATGGATGAACAAAAAGAAGCTTTGGCTGCACAAAAAGAAACTTTGGCTGAACTAAATAAAGGTTTAGTTGCACTAACAGAAGCTCTAAGGAATAACCATTCGCAAATAGATCAAGTTGCAGAAATTCAAAAAAATGCTTCCAAAAACTTTAAATGCGTGCACCCATTAATTGCTCAAAGTAAGATGCATAAGGAGAAAGTGTATGGGATGATAAGATTACTTTAAGTGAAGATGATGAAGTCACTTTTTAGTTCTGCCATGATGAGTAAGAAGAGATGATCACCGAAGAAATTGAAGAAGTCTCCAAGAGTAAGAATGAATTTGTAGACATCAAAGATGATGAGGTACAAAGTCATTCAACTCAATTTCAAGATAAGTTGGATGAGAAAATTACGACAATTCTTGAAGCTACATGGGATAAAAATGAAGATGAACTATCAATAAGTAACTATGCATATGTTCCATGGCCTATTATAGTGATATACTAGGAATCCATGAAAGGTGTTGGATTGTATGAGAACCCATATAAGAAGCCTTACATTCTTCAAGTAATTCTAGAACCAAAAATTTGGAATGTGGAGTCCACACTTTATTACCTGGCCATAAGGGAGCGTACCAAAAGAAAGAAAAGGAAGATACTTCCAAGAACACTTCCTCATGTCCGGTTGTACCCGTGATACCATATATTCAAGGAGTCAAGCTAATGACCTAAAATTAGCGCTTGTTAGGAGGAAACACAATGTGTTTTGATTTATTTCTGTTGTTTAAGTTTATTTTAATATTTTTATTTTATTTTTCTTAATTTTTATTATTTTTATTTTATAGGTCATCCAACATTTGGAGCAAGCACAAAAGGAAGAACAAGCTTACTAGGGAAGTCCTCACTTTCTTTTTCTAATTTTAATATTTTTTGTCATTGAGGACAATGACAATGATAAGTGTGTGTGTGTGTGTGTGTGGGGGGGGGGGGGGGGGGGGTAACTTGTTATTTTGTATGTTAGTTTCTTTTGTTGCTTTGGTGTTAATTATAAAATGTTTCATTTGTGTGTTTGCATTATTTTCATTTTATTTGATTAGAATTTTAGGAGTAGATTTGCTTTTGCACGTTAGCATTTACATATTTAAATTTTTGCAATCTATCATTATGATGAGTAGAGTACATTGAATGTGATTTTCTTGTAAATGTTTCATAATCTTTTGTTAATTCTTAATTTGTGACTTTTAAGTTATGTTGATAATTTTTGGTTAAGGACTTTTGAAAATTTAATGAACTTAATGCTTACTTTCTTTTGAGTGATTGAATTTTGTGAGTTGATAGTTAAGAAAAATACTTGTAAGTGATACTCAAATTTTGATTCTTAGTTGATCTTTGAGCCTAGCATATGAGATGGTAGTTTTATTAAAAAATATATATTCTCTTTTAATAAGGATATATTGTAAATCTACTCCAATGCTCTAAATAGAGTAAGAGTATCCAAAGGACCCACTTGACGGTATCCACGCTTAGTAGTGCGGGAATGGCGGGGGATTATCTTTTATGTGTTAGACAATAGAGATTGCTAGGAGTTAAGTGGATAGTATTACTTTCTTTTGTTTTTTTTTTATTGTCAACTTATAAATTTTTGAGAATTCAACAGTTAAGTTTGCTCTTCACTTGGTAAAACTTACGTCTTTGACCTTGAATTTTCAATTAATTTCGAGTTATAAGTTTTGTATTAACTAAAGATTTTGGATGATGGACAAATTAAATTTTGTCAATGTGCTAAATTCATTGTGTTGATAGGTGTTCTCGTGTGTTTACTTGAAGACAAGCTAAAGTCTAAGTATGAGGGAATTGATAAGTTCATATTTTATGCATAAATATAGTTAATATTTCATTAGTTTTTACTTATATAGTGTGATTATTTAGTAATTATAGTTAAAATATGTTAATTTAGGATTATAAGTTAATATGTTGCATTACATATAAATTTGGCCATATTTCATAGTAATTTGCTTTTGTTTGCATAATGCATATAAAGTTAAGGTTAATTAAAGTTTTGAATTAGTATTAGAATAAGTTCTGGATGGATTTTAGATTCATTTCAATGTGTTTTTCCATGTCTTTTGAGGGTTGGAAGCTTGGAGTTCGAATGGAATGCAATATGGCGTGACTCAGAGCTTAATTTAGCAAAGAAAAATGTCCAAGAGACTGTAACAACCATTGCCTATTATTGCATGGCCATTACAGAGTGCCTAAGTTGAAGGATTTTCAGAAGAAAGAGTGTAATGGCCGTTACATGTTACTGCACGACCGTTCTTCTGCATGATTTTGGATTGGAGTATGTCTGAGTGGGCATAACTTTTTGTACAAAATTCAGATTTAGGTGGTTCAAAGTGTTCTGGGAATCTAAGAGAAAATTATACAACTTTAATGTAGATGTAAAGAGCTAATTAGTTCATATTAAGGGGCTAAATTTTTGTGAAAGTCATCCTACCTGCATAGAGTGGGAAAATTATCCTAATTTGGTTAGGATTAGATTTTTGAAGACCTAAATTTATTCCAATTCAAGCAAGGATGAATTATGACTATATATAAGGGATCAAAAGAAATGGAAAGGGAATTTAATCTACATTCTAAAAGCCACAAACAAGAGCTTGAGAAGGCGAACAAGGGTTTGAAGATTAAAACGGCGCTTAAACGAGTTTTATCTATTCTTCTTCTTCACTCTCTTATTATTGATTTTATTGTTTATAGAACTATGTGTGGCTAAACTTCTTTTAGGATTTAGGTTAGGAGTTGCTATTCTATAATGTGATTGAACACAAGTCTTTTATTAATTTGATTTTTAGTTAATTCTTTGTGTTAAGCTTAATGTCTTGTTATCATTCCAGGTCTGTTTGATTGCATGTTTATGGGTAAATTAACCAACAAGAGTTAGGAGAATTTATCAGCTTAAAACTCATAGGACTTAGATCACTCAACCACAAGAGTAGGCGAGCTCTTCGGGAGACCATGACAGTAGATAGGGTCTACGATGGTAAAACAATAATTGTTAAAGAACTTAATGAGTTTATATTAACTTCTTAATCACGAGAGTCGGTTAAAGTTTAATCTTTACATGCTTAATTGAACTCAAGAGAGTCTTTAGGTATTTTAGAACAATTGTCTTTAACTGTGATCAAGGTGTTTAATAATTATGTGTTCTTGATCTGATTAGAATGGTGAAACTAAACGTAAGCTCTATTTTTTTTATCATTTGATCTTCTTTTAATTTTAATTGTTTAGATTTATATTTTATTCTATAAATTGCTTTATTTGATTTGCTAGCTAAGAACATAGGTAGAAATATTAGTATTCAATATTCAATTCTCATCGGAACGATATCTTTTGTACTGCAATTCACTATTCGTGCGCTTGCGGGTTTTAAACACAACAAATTTTAAATTAAATGAAGTGATCCTAAATCTATTGATTTTAATAGGAATGCTTTAACGGGTTGAGCTAATTCTAGTAAATTTTAATTAAACTAAAAATGGGCCTAAGTCTATTTAATTTAAATTGGCCTAAATTGATTTTAAAGTTAATCAAACCTAAAATCAATTTAATAACCTATTAATTAAGTAAGTTAAAATCTACACATGGGCTTGGGGCTCAAAATGAGCAAAAATAACAAACAAGCCCAAATAAACATGTAAACATACAAAAGCATTCAAGCAGTAATCTCTAACCCTAATTGAATTTACATACATCATAATTAACTAGAGCCACCATGGATTTTATTAGGGTATTTACCAAATGAACCTAATTTACTAATTAATTTTAAAATGCAGAAAATTAAAGGTTCCACTATATTCCCATTATCGGGGCTATTACAGTGATCAACTAAAAATAAAAATAAAAATTAATTACAATCAAAAAATACAAAATAAAATTGCCACAAAATACTGAAATAAATAAAAATAAATCCTAAAAACTATGTTCAAATACAAAATTTAATCCATGACATTCTATGGATGTTCATGGGTTGGCTTTGGTTTGATTACCATAGTGGATTCATGTCACCCATCTATCATAAGCACAAAAATAAAAAACAAAAGAAATAAAGATTAATAATTAAATAAAATCAAAATAAAATCAAAATCAAATAGAAATAAAAAAAATGAAA
>CATIWM010002370.1:0-25861 GCA_949671775.1 Mallotus repandus | reverse complement strand
TGTCATTAACCAATTTAAGCCCTTAACTTTCTAATTCTTATTATGGACTTAATATCACACGTATTACATCTATTTTTCATGACTATATGATATGCATGTTATGCAAATAAATGAAAATGTATTATGTGGGCGTTACAAATTCGGTCTTACACAAGGGTTTGGATGGGTGGTTTTCTAGCAAATCTTGATAGCTACATTGTCCTGGCGGCGGAATGCTAGGGAGTGATTTATGGCCTTCGGCTTGCCTAGGATTTAGGAGTCCAAAATGTTATTCTTGAGGTGGACAACAGTTGCATCGTGGATATCATTAAGGGCCAGTCTTCATGTCCCTTACAGAACCTAGCTCTCTTTAATGAAATTAATCGCTTGATGAGAAGGAACTGGGTGGTTCAGGTCAATCACATCTACTGGGAGGCCAACTATTACACTGATTTTTTAGCTAATACTGCCATTCAGTGTTATCTAGGTTGTGTGCAGTTAGATAGACCCCCTTTGGGTCTTCAGAATTTATTGTTCAATGATTTAGTGGGAGTTGCTACTCCCAGACAATGTTTGATGTAAGATGTTTTTCTTAGCTTTTGCCTTCTTTCTTATGGGAAAAAAAAAAAAGAAAACCAACTTTAGTACAATAAAAGACCCTAATGAATAACTAGAAGGAGAGAGAATTACATAGATATCACTAAGAGGATAACTATAGAGACATCATTAAAAATAAATTCCAAAATAGGGCCAAGAAAAGATAAAAAACATCAAACAGAGCCTAGAGAATGGCTACATATAGATACCATAGATAGCAGAGCAGCTTTAAGCTTATGAGCTTGTGGGTTTTTTATAGGGCTCAAAGACTGATAAAAAGGATTACCGTCAAAGGCTATGCCAAAGGCGTAGAGAATTTATGTCGTGTGGCCAGTTAGAGTAACTTGGGTCTGGACACTAGTTGATGAAATCACACCAGAGTTGAAGTTAGGCGGGCTTGGATAAATGATTGGCTCGTTGAAATTGGTTTTGTGTTGATGCTTATGAATGAGAAATGGGCTTAATTCAAATTGAAGCCCAGGCTCATCTTCTAGCAATTTTCTTTACTGATGTAAGCCCAAAATAATAGTGCTGAATTTATCTTGGAAAGGGAAAAAATAATTACTGACACAGGCGGCTATGAGGTCTTCACACAAAGTCTCTACTGCTAGACTTCTATCCACTACACAACTAAGGGATTTGAAATAAGCAATAAGAGAAGTACACTCTCGACTGAGGTGGTGTATAGGAGGCACCTCTAGGGAAGAACTTAGAGCTAATTTTGTAATCTCATGAGGCAAGGTGTGAAGCCAAAGATCGTCTGAATACATAGCTTCATTTATGGATATGAGATCTTCAAACATAACACCAAAACGTTCCTTTGCATTTTCAAGGTTGAGATGGTTCCAAGATAGACCTATAACCTGAATGCAAAGCTTAAAACAACTTGACCATTAATTTTTTTTTCAAGCTTCGTACTTGAGCTTGAGATTCTGCAACAAAACTCCATGGTGAAAGTGATTGCAAATGAGCTGGTGAGAGTAAGTAAATGGGTATCAGGTAATGGTGATTGAGACCATCAGTGTCTTAATCATGGTGGGAATGGTATGGTTGAGTTTGCAGGCGAGTTGATAGGAGAGGTGAGCTGGTGGTGAGTTGGTAATCATAATTGAGAACATTGTTGGTTGGATCATGGTAGGAATGGTCTAGTTGAGTTACTATAACGCTATACATACAATAATATAGCAATGAAAGCTGCATAGTTACATTTACTTTAGTCATGGTGAAGCTAAAGCACATAGAGAATATCACTCATATCACTCTACTATTCATGTTGGTTGTAGCTTTTCCTTCCACTAATTGATAATACTATTTTTTTTAAAATAAGTAGTTTAATGGAAAAATCTCATAATATTATATATGAAAAAATTAGAAAGTTGAGAAATTCCGTAACAAAATGTTTTAACAGTAGTAAAAAGACACATTTGATGATCATAACTATATATATATATAATATAATTGTCTTAAAATTAAAAAAATTTAAATTGTTGCTGCGATTTTTTTTAAGTACTTTACAAGAAATATTCTTAAGCCACAAAGTCTTGGTTGTGGTGTTGAGGGGCTTTCATGTCCCTTTAGGGAGTGACGGTTCAAACTTTATTCCCACTTTTTTTTTAATATTTTTAAAATTATTGTTACATAAATAATAGTATAGGGACTCAACTTATATATAAATAATAATATAGGAGCTTAATAAGTGAACAAATAAAAATATAAGAGCTTAATAAAATAAAATAAAATGATAGAGGCTCAGTAAAAAATACTGATATAATAGGAGTTTAAAAATGGTTTTTGCCAAAAAAAAAAAAAAAAAATTAAGCTTGCGTTGTTGCCGCACACAAATAGTTGACCAAGTGATCCCATACTCCCGTTTTCACCGTTACCACAAACAAATAAATAGACGGGCCTGGTCCTTCCAGAAAGAAACCAAATCTTCTTCTTCTTCTTTTGTCGGCGGCGGCGGCGGCGGTCAATTTCCCCAAATTACAGCGGCGCAGGGAGCAAAAGCCGATGGGGATAATAAGGAGCTGTTTCTCGTTTATAGCAGGGACAGTTTGCGGAATTTACATTGCTCAAAACTACGAAGTACCAAACATCAAGAACCTGGCATCTACTGGTCTTTTTATGGCCAAGCTCATGGAAGAGAAATACCGTAAGCCCAAGAGCAAGAATGATGACAATTAGCTTCTTAAATTATATCATCAGAAAGGTCTCTCTTTCTTTTCTTTTTTTCTTTTTTGGTGTTCTAGAGGTAACTATTCCTGTATTGGATCGATCATACAAAATTTCACGAGGAGAAAACAGATATAAAGTGAATTTTTTTTATTTCTTACTTAGCAAAATCGATTCAGTTGAAGTTTTTTGTTCCTTGTTGATCAAACAGTTCTCTTTTCTTTTTTTTTTTTGCGGATTTTGTTTTGGGTATTCAGGGTTAGTTCTTTTTCAATCACTAGATGATTCATACAATAGTCTAAGAGTTAACTGTTTATGTTATTTGATGTAGTGCAATTGGAAATGTCGTATGTTGTTTGATGTGTGTGTTTGCTAGAGAACCAGATAGATAAGTCTAGAGGAGGCTGGAGTGGAACAGCTGCAATTTTATGAACGGAAAAATATCGACACTTGAAGAATGTAGAACCATCTAATTGTAATTTATTGGTAAATTGGCTTGTGAAGAATAGAAAATTTTGATATTGGAGGATTTCCAGATAGAAATTCTAACCTAATCTGAATCAGTTAGGGGTTTAATTTTGGAGAATTTGATGCTGCTTGCGAAACGTCACCTCTAGGACAATGTAAGATTAGAGATCATAAACGTTTAATCACTGCTTCATTCTGTTTTGTGATGGATTTGTAGAAGAGCAGTTCTTTATAGTTGATTGGAGCATTATGTCCAAGTCATTGTTTGTATTGAAAGGAGACGAGGGGGACATGGATACATCATATGCAACTTTTTTTTCATTTTGTTAGATTGTAATGTCAATTTCCTTCTTACAAAATTCTTATGTTTTTGTGCACTCAAAGTTAGCTGCATATTGAGGCTGGGAAATCTAATGCAACAGTACATCCTAGTTAGGAGGCACATACATGTGAAATTTCTTCTACTGAGAATTTTTTTTTTCTTTTCTTCTGGCTGTTCAAAGCTTAGAGCTGCTTATAATTGCATTGAATGATATATTTATGTTTATGATGTACTAGGCAGAAATTAATTTATGCCTTAAGAATCCTATAAGGAGACTGGAAAAGGAAGTAGAATACCGAGGTTATAGTTGGTTGATAATATTACTATGAAGATTGCTTAACTGTCAGGATTGGGATAGTGGGACTATCTATGATCATTTATGGTTTGATTTTGATTGAAAGTGCAAGAGTCCATGTGCTTGTAGGTGACATTTTTCCTACTCTGTGTCATGTTTATTGGACCCTTTGTCCTCTTCACCATCGAGATGCAAGCTTATGAAGTGACAGAGGTACTGTGTTATAGCGATCTTGATAGATAAAGAAGCTTTCGCTTACCTCTGTTATGTTCATAAAAAGAAAGGGTTGGATCTCTTTGTCAATTGTCATTTTCATAACTGATTATGTGATGTTGTTCACAACTCTGCTTGCACATGCATGCACTAATTGAGTGGACAATAGAGGTTCCATTGTTAGAGAAGTTGGCAGAGTTTGCTTTATTTACTTGTTGCTTTGCCTAAAACCATGAACATGATTTCAGTTCAAATAATCTTAGAATTGAAAGGGATTCAGGCCTTATCCGAATGCATGAAATAGTAGTCATTACTTGCTATTGTTCTATTGGCAGTGCGTTGAAACAATAGAACTGCCAAAACTATGATAAGATGCAGGTAGCATCAAGCCAGACCATCAACAAAAATTTACTAATAAAAATTTTATGTGGCAAGTTTAGTTGATTACTCATACTGAGTTTTGGTTGTTAATCATGAATATTAGAGGCTCATCAATCTGGGCATTTCAGAACCTGAATTGAGAATTGAGGTCAATTACTTTAAATCTTGAATTTGAGAAACATTTCAATACTTTAAAGCACCTCAACGCTCATCAATCTGTTGTGGTTCTTTCATTTGGCACTGGGGTGGACAACAAATACGATATTTCATCTCTGAGAGGGCTTGGACGGCGGTACGTAGCCGTCCGATTTTGCTACAAAAGTCGTAAGCGGCATCTACAAACAACACTAAAAAGAACTCGTCAGTTCTATTGCTCAGTGCTTTGTAGCCGTATAGCGGATCTCAATTCCCTGGTTGTTGGGCCTAATGCTCCGGCGATACGGCAATTTTTCCAATTTGGTGTTATTCTGTTATTGGGCTGAACTGACAAAAAAAAGGGTGTTAGATCTTTAGTGTGGGCTCTGATGCAAAAGTCGCATTTTTTAAATTTTAATAAAAAAAAATTATAAATTTGATGTCTCAATTTTTGTGATTTTTTTATTTGAGTGTCTGAATTTTTTTTTTACAATTAAGTGTCTGAACTTTAGAAAAATATATCAATGTAGTGTCTTCAGTCTATTTAATATTGACTGAGTGTTTAGTCAGATCAAACAGGATCTACTTTTATCCTAGTCATTAACCATGTCATTTGCCACAAGTGTTACATTATATAAAGGATAAAATTACCCTTATTCAGTCACCCTCAATGTCTGCTGCAGATGTTAATATTGAGATTATTTTTGTCAATTTATAATCTTTAATAAGATTAATTTTGTCCTTTAAATAATATAATACACGTGGCACATAAAATGATTAATAATTGGGATAAAAGTATATCATGTTTGATCTGATTCAACACTCAGTCAATATTAAATCTGCTAGAGACACTATAATAGTATACTTTTCTAAAGTTCGGATACTTAATTGTAAAAAAAAAAAAATTAAATATTTAAATAAAAAAATTATAAAAAATGAAATACCAAATTTGTAATTTTTTACTTTTAATAATTTCCCAGGAAAAGCGACGTTGCCTATACAAAATTTAAGGTTAATATAATATAACAATTAGCACTCAGCTGGTGCTGGATCATGCCTGAACCTGACAGCCAATTGAATAAATTGTATTGGTGGGGTCTTACTTTGTTACAACGCACAAAATGATAACAGCTTATATAATTTAATGACTGCAATCCAAACTGGTATCTGTTTTGTGGCTGTAAATGGAAATGGTATCACATCAATTAACCATAAAAAATTAATAGACCCATGTTTTTTCTTTGGAGCACAATGTAGAGTTTTATATTCATTCCACCAATGTATCGTCGGTCCATTAAATAAATCTTATAGGTAGTAGAGGTAAAATAAATCATGATCACCCTTTGTACCTGCTTTGGACTAACATCATAATTCCGTTCTCTGCTTTATCGATTTCGTGGACAACCAATCAGGCGTCACCATTAGCTAAGGATGCAATATATTCACTTTGATGTCAATCATAATATAAGAAGTTCAAAACATCCTTTTGTGTTACGAGCAAAAGTTAATGTATTATAGTTGCAGTATTACATCAGCTTCAAGCAAAAATTCGTCTTTAGTGCACCCATTTCAAAATTGAACAACCTTTAAGAATAAAGGTTAAAATCGACAATAGATGGCTTTAGGAAGAGGACAAGGCAGGCGAATGCAACAACATTAATTACATGGACGACAAGGGCATATCTGTGGATGCCTGGGAATGGCTGGCAGGCACCAACTGTACCTCGCAGTCCTTTTTGATAGCCATTTGGCAACAAGTGGTTTGTAATTGCATACTCTTCAAACAAACAGCACTGCAACTTCGTGGGATCCAATACTTTTCTCAGTACAAGTACCCTATTCTTTTTTTCAAGGTTCCTCTATTGCCTCTGCTTTTGATGTTCCACTTTTGAACTACACGAGTAACACGAGTTGTATAACTAAAGATCATGGACTAATATGTTTGCTTTATGGATATATGCCTCGAGTCTAAACAGCAAGATTAATTCAATGGTCATTCAAATGTCTCCAGGAATACTATTATATTGAAATGATCCCAATTAGCTGAAGCCATAATGTTCTATTTCTGTTACCTTTTTCCAGAGATGTGACAAGATCATCAAAGACAAACTTCCACAAACATTTTAAAAGTGATCATGGCCTAAATATGCATCCTTGACGCCATGGTGATTTCATTGATATACAACATACAAAAAATGTACATACAAGGTAAAAATTAGGCTGTAACAAGATCAATCCTACCCCAGCCACCTCTCATTTTCCTTTTACATAGCTTTTCTAGTACCAGAAGCAAAGCATGGAGAAAGTTTAAAAGCACCTCTCACATCTTCAAATACAATAAGAAGGCCTTCACCTCCTCATATATTGATCTTTTGAAATCATAAAACGCTCTAATAGTCACACAAAAGTGATACAAATAGAACTCCTACTATATCATACATCAAGTGTAGTTTCTGATGCTCTTGAAGCTGCAGATGCTTGAGACCTAGATTCTGAAATTTTTGCAGCCACTTCAGCCACAACAAGTCTAGTCAGAAACAGACCAGCAATTAGAGCCGCCCCCATTAGCATTGTGAAAACTGCACTCCAGCTTTTAGCTGAAATGTATCCTGTCAATAAAGGACCAATTGCAGCTCCAACTGAGCCTGTTCCATCTATAATTGCTGTAACCGTTGCCAGTGCCCTCGAGTTCCCTTTTAATGAACTGTGGGTTCCTAAATCAGCTGAAACAGCTGTTGTTATAAGAGCATAAGGCCCATTCACAAACATGCCGGTGACGAACATAAGAACAACATTCATCGCCAAGGAAATATGCCCATAACTGCGGTAAAAGAAGAGAGCAGGGATTGCACAGTACATAAAGCTTGCTGCTGTAATGGCTCTGGCACCTAGACGATCAGAAATGTGCCCAGCTAATATTCCCCCAATTACTCCTCCAACATCAAACACCGTTGACAAGTTCCCAGCCGAGTCACTCGATAAGTACTTTCCATTTATAGCTGCAAGATTGAAAAACAGAAATGAGGGTCCAGGGTCCTCCCTAGATATTAATATGTAAAAGAAGTCAAAGTTTTCATTCAATCTATGAGTGCATGTGTTAGATAGAAACTATAACAAAAGATGTTGGCAGGAATGGAAAGCCAGCGAGTCCAATTTACCTGTATGACTGATGTAGAATGGAAGCCAGTAGAGAAATGTGTAGGCCACTAATTTGGCGAAGAAAAGGCAAAGAGCAAATGGAGCAACCCCGGGAATTTTCCAGGCTTCCATGAAGCCAACTGCTGTCTCCTTAACCTCAGAGTCTGATTCCAAAAGAGGCTCTGTGATTTCTTCTCCAGTTTTTCTGGGAGAATGCAAATCATCTTCATCTTTGTCAACTCCAACAGACTCAGGATCAACAGGCAGAATTAGAAAAACAATCACACCAATAAATGCAATAAGAAGTCCAGGCAAAACAAATGACCAGCCCCATCCATAGCTCAACATTGCAGCAGCAATCAAAGACCCTGAAATGTTACCTATGGAGGTATGAGCATTCCAAATACCCATAATTAATCCTCTTTTTTTCTTCCCAAACCAGTTGCCGACCACAGCAACCACAGAAGGCCATCCAGTTGATTGGAACAAACCAGCAAGCATTTGTACTATCAAGTAGTAGTAAAAGCTATGTACATTTGCCCAATACCCAACACCAAATAGTGATGTAAATATCCCAGTTCCGACCATTCCAATTGTCAAAAATATCCTTAAATTCATTCTATCACCTATGTGTCCAGAAAAATACATTCCCATTGCATATACAGAGAGAAAAGCCACATCAAGTATCCCAAGCAAGGCCGTGCCATCTGATGTGTTGAATGGGGCCCAACCATCTCCAAGTGCCCATGAAAACCTTCTCCTTTCCACTGGTTCATTTAAGTAAGTTATCCTCCATGGCAAGAACTTCAAACCCAGCTCAGATGATTGGGGATCAAGGGTACTCTTGACAATACTTGTGGTTTTTCGAGCAGCATGGTAGCTAGCGTATGCAAAAAAGGTTACAATCAAGACAATGGCTTGGCAAGTTTTGTATGAAAGTCTATTTTTCTTTGTGCATTCTAAGAATTGAATTCCATAGGGCTTATTTTGATTTTCCTTGGGTGCATTTTCTGATGATGAACCCATGTATGAAGTCTTCAACTCTGCAAGGAATAAAGAGGATGCAGGGGCTCCACTCTCCTTTCCTAGACCAAAGGCAGCAAGCTGCAAAGCAGACAAATAGAACACACAGATCAGAAACAGTTGAAACCTCCATTCAACACTTCACTTTTACGTATCACAACATAGATCACAGCTAAAATAAAAAAGCAGGTTATGTTTCATAACCAAGTTTTTAAGACAATTACAGAAAATCAAGAGAATTCAATTGAAGGAATCAAATTCTAGTCTGAGACTGACAATAAATGAGTAGCTAAAATTTGAAAGCACAATTTACATGTAAACATATCTTTTCATACTTAAATTTATCAAAACATGGAAACAGGAAGCCAAAAGAAAAGGACTAATTTGTTCAAACAGGGGAAAAGAACTCAAAGAAGCAAGCAAAATCTTTCACCATATCCTAAAATTATTAATCAATTATCAAACAAACAAGAAAAAAAGACAACAAAAAAGAAAGCAATTCCAATAAATAGACAAGACTCAGGAAAAATTATTGAACCTTTTTGTCAAATGTAAAAAATCAGAATATCACTATAACTCCATAAGCTTTTTAAGAGAATGAATTCAGAAAAATAAACAAAAATGAACGAATCGATAAACAAACAGAACCACTAATCCAACATAAAACAGATTTAAGCTACAATATTTTTACAATTAAAGAGTTTTTTTTTTTAAATAAAGGAAAGCAAAAAACTTTTCAACAATCAGAGACAAACCCAAGAGTTCTTTTCTTCCTCAATGAATTCACGTTTTAAGAAATACCCACTTCATGTAGCAATAAATGCTTTAAAACCCAGAATTCCAAAAACTATAAAGAACCAATTCAAAACAATATTGTCAACAACAAAATTCAAAATAAATAAGTAAAAACACGTTCTCGTCAACCGCATAGGATCGTAAAATGAGCAACGACAATTACCTCTTCTTTTTTATCTATGAGCTGAGCTCAGTGAATTGCTTGGAATCACTTAAAAATATAGTTTCCTGGCTCGTATGGAAGAAAAAAAAAATTTTTTTTTTTCGGTTTCTCTGTGGTTATTCAGTTGCTTAAGGAACGAAAACGCTGCTGCGAGCGGTGGATTCTTAAGGAGAACGTTAATGATTAAATTAATTGTCCGAAATACCCATTTTGTCCATTTTTCAATTGGTGCATTGTTCGGTGGTTAATGCTTGAAAAGATTTCTTAATGGACGGAAATGCCCTTTTACGAGATGAGTCCACTAGAGACGAGGAAAATTACACCACAGCCGTCCGCAAAAAATATCCACTCATCCACCCACAAATGCAAATTGCAATAGATGCAAAGGAACGTGCAGCACTCAGCTCTGCTTCTTCCTATTCAACACGTCCTTTTTTGTACGGAAACATAAATTAAGATTTGTTTAACACTGCACATTTATTAGTTGTTAGTGTCCTCCATCATTAATCTAAATGACAAAAGTTGTAGATATTACATGTAAAGAGCAAAGTTGAAACCTTTTTCCATTTCAATCAAAAAAAATGTGAACGAGGCCGTTCATAATTAAGGGATTTATAAACCCCTTTTCCACGGTATTTGTTTTAACTGTTAGAATATAACTAGTAATTGTTCAGTTTTCAATGGTTTAAAAAATTTATTTGATTAATTTTTTTTAAAGGATCCAAATAACAATAGTTCATATAAACTCCAATTTTAAATTTTTTATCAATAAATATTTATTTAAAAATTATATTTACTATCTTATTCTTACTTTTTTAACTTTAACTAATTATCATTACTTAATAAATTATTATTTGAATAATTATTAAAAATATTAATATTATAGTTATCAAAAATATTAACCATATAAATAAAAATATTAATAATTTTGTTAATAAAAAAATTTTACTAACTCATTATTTCTAATATTAATAATAGTAATAATATTAATATTTTATTTAAAATAAATTATCTAATAAAAGTAGATATATTCATTTTTTGAAATTATATAAATAAAACTATATATAATATTTTTTATTATAATCATCAAATAATTTTTAAACATACATACTATTATTAATATTTATATTATATACTATACATATAATGTCTATATTATATAATTAAATATACTATCAGTAACCACTGCTATAATTTTACTAAACACTTAGTATCGTTAGCTATCAGTCATCAACTATCAGAAACAGTTTAACCAAACAGACTCTCTATTTTGATCCCTATTTCTCTAACTTTCTGAATAAATCTCAACTCCCTTTTTCTCTAACATTGAGAGATTAAATTTCCTCAGCCCAAAGATGAAAAATCTATCTAAATCAATCCAACTCCCTTTTCTCTAAAATTAAAAATTAAATTTTCTTGACCCGAAGACGAAAAATGCGTACTTCTGATTGATAATACCTGCTCCTTTTCAACCTAATAATCCTTAAATGTCACGATTCTTTCTTTCAAAATAAATTCATAATTATCGCAAAACAATAGCCACCAACTGAATACATGTCTGCGGCTGTTAAATTCCTCCTGCAACGATAATATCAAAGGCGCCCCAATTCAAAGGAAGGCATGTTTATGAGTATTTTAGATATTATACGACCTAAAAATGTGATTTTTTTGAGTTAGAGAGTTAGGGATTCAAAATATAAAATGGGTTTATAATTCCCTAATTGTGAAAGAAATTATTCACATTTTTTTTATTTTGTGGTCCAACTATATAAGTAGTACAAGTAGGATGCCACGCAAGATGCCATGTCATCTTTTTAAACGACGTTATAAGTTTTGATAGTTATTTGTTGATGAAAAATTATAATAGTGTAGTGGATTGTTGCAAAAGTACAACTGAACCAATTTTGCAAAACTCGAAACCACATGGTAGGAAAAAAAAAGGTGTGGACATTGTAGAGAGCAAGGTTCGAATCACCATTTTTCTTTTGCTCTCTCCCCGAAATTAAACCAGCTTAATCGGCTAAAAAAAAAGGGAAAAGCATATTTTTCTACCTTGTGGTTTCTAGTTTTGCAAATGGTTCTATGGTATTTTTAGTGACAATATACTACCTTATGAAATTTTTAGTGAGCAAATAATAATCAAAGTCTGTAACACCGTTTAAGATGGTGACATAGCATTTTATGTGGCAACCGATGTGTACTAGTTATATAGTTAGACCATAATAAAAAAAAAATGTGAACGACGTCGTTGACGATTAGGGGATTACAAACACCTTTTTTTTTTTAAATCCCTAACTCTCTTTCAACTCTCTGAGTCGATTCTAGCTCTCTTCTCTTTGAAATTGAAGAATGAAATTTATTTGACTCAAAGATAAAAATTGTGTAATACTAATCCTTGATACATGCTCCTTTTCAACCTAATAATCTATAAATATCACGATTACCTCTTTCAAAATGAATTCATAATCATCGCAAAATAATAGTCATCAATTGAATACATGTGATTATAGAATTTCTTTTGCAACGAGAATATTAAAGACACCCAACATAAAGGAAAGCATGTTCAAGAGTGCTCCATATATTATAAATCCCAAATATGCAATTTCTTTGAATTTGAGAGTTAAGGATTCAAAACATAAAGAGGGTTTATAATCCCCTTAATCATAAACGATGTTGTTCACAAGCTTTTTTTTATTTTGTGATCCAACTGTATAAGTAGTATGTTTGAGCCACTATACAAGATGCCGTGTCACCTTCTTAAATGACGTCACGGGCTTTGGTAGTTATTTGCTAATGAAAAATTCCATAAGCTAGTATATTATAATTGAGAATACCATTGAATCAATTTTGTAAAACTTGAAAACCACATGGTCTCCCTTAAAAAAAAAAGGTTATTAGTTGTTAATTAGAGAAGAAGGCATATTAAATTCGGGAGGCCACCATATCTATCGACAGTGGAGCTTGACGAATTCTTTTAAAATTCAAGACCCAAAAAAATAATTATCTCAGATAATTGGGAGAGGTTTGGAACTGGATACCTCCCATTTAGTGTGCCCTAATAGGGCAATTAATTTTTGTTTCTTTGGAAAATATAAAAGGTTTCACTTTTATTTCAAAATTTTCCTTTTATCGAACATTATATTAGATTGGTCCAATAAATTATGAACTTCAAAAATTTTAATTTGTAGCTTTAAAAGTTATTTTTCTGAAAATAAGCCACTTAAATCTAATTTGAAATAATAAATAGATATATTTAATACTTATAAAAATTAATTAATGTTTATAGGCATGTAGTTTCCTCCATTAAATATTAACTTTTTGAATTAAAATTTGTATTTGATGGAAAAATTGAAAAAAAAAATCTATACACAAATTATATAGTTCCACAATCATATTATGTAAATTGTATATAAAATATGATTATAGTTACATGGTTTTACTTTGAAGTGTAGGTTTGAAATTTTCTATTTTCAACATTTCGATGCACACACGCAAAGCGCGGAGTTGCACCAACCCGTCTTTTATTTTTTTCCAAGAAGTAGCTGTGTTTGATGTTATGGGTACTCAATGTGACTCTCACCTAGTCCCTATCAATACAGCTAAGTTCCATTTGAAAGTCAGTGCATTTTAGTGCATTTTACATTGCTAGCTAGCTACATCCTACCCCAACAATAAAACTTGAAAATAGCATGCCAATGCTATACCCAAAATTAACTTAATTAGAGACTTATATAGAGTCCATTATTGAATAATTTAATAGTATAATTTTTTTTAAAATATTATCAAATTAAAGATTTGATGCTTATCTTGTCTCTCTTTTTTTTTTTAGTATATATAGAGAGCACTTTTACAATAATATTTTAAGAGGACTTTTGTAATACCTTAAATGTATAGATGTCTTTAATTTTTTAGTTATTGGATTAAAATATAAATTATAGATCATTAGATTGAAATTAAAAAGAAGACCTACAGCTTGTAGAAAAGGTTACCATCACAGTTAATAAAAATATTTTTTAACAGAACTTCTTTTTTTAACAATCCAAGTTATAATTATAATATCGTCATTTTTAAAACTAATAAAGTAAAATATAATATATGGTAGACCATAAAATAATATATGATTGACCATAAAATGCTAAATAAAAAATATAGTAGTGAATATAAATTTTATTAATTTTTGTAGTGGTTAATCACATTATATCACAAAATATCAAGTAAAAAGACAAAAGAGTATATATTTTACTAAATATTCCCATATTATAAAAAAATCATAATAAAATGATACTTTGTTGACCATAAAATGATATAAATTAACTTTAAAATGATATAAGTTGATCACATACTATTAAGCAAAAAAATTTGATTGACCATAGAAAATTAATTCTTAAAAATTTGATATTTATTTTTTCAAAATTAATTTTATAATTTAATAAAAATATTATGATTTAATTACTTTTTGTAAAATTAATATCAAAAATATTTTAATTAAAATTAATTTAAAAGTGTTAAAGTATTTAGAATTTAGACTGAAATCTAAGAAAATTAAATTGAATCAATAATATAATAATTATTGCAGATTATTTATAGTAATGACAAATTCATATGATTGAACTATTATCAAATATGAAAAATGCTATTTTAAATGAATTAATACTTTGCAAATATTATAATTGAATAAAAAAATATTCTACTAATTAGTAAATTATATTTTAAACAATTTAAAAAGTATACTATATTGATATTTTTAAAACATTTACGTTCATTTCAAAAAAGAAAATTTATGTTGTAATGTTAACTTTAAGTGGCTTCTAAACAAATAGTTGTCGTTATATTTTTATTAATATTTTACTATAAAATTAAAAATATATAGTAAGAACTAAAATTTATTTTTTTATTTTTAAAATAAAGACAATTTAGTATTTTTATTTTTTTACTTTTATATGTATGCTCAAACAATTATGCTAATCGAATTTAAATATTTTTAATTTTGATATTTATGAATGTTGCTTAGTTGATTAATAATTTTAACTTTATTGGTTTGGTTAAAAATATTTGTTTTAAATCGATTGAATCAAAATTGGAATAAGTTGAAAACTTTTGGTTTTTTGAATTATTTTTAACAAAAATGAAACTTAACTATTTTTTACAAATTAATATTTTTGTTTTTTATATATATACTAAATCAATTATCCTAATCGAATTCAAATATTTTTAATTTTTATATTCTTGAATGTTACTTAATTTGGTTAATAATTTAAATATTTAAAAATTAACTTTATTGGTTTGATTAAATATTTTTGTTTCAAATCGACTAAATTAAAATGTGAACAAGTTGAAAACATTTGGTTTTTTTATACAATTGGGCCTATATTATTTGTAAAAAATTAATGGTTAAGTTTAAGCTAAATCAAATTGCATAGAAAAATCATTATTGTACAATTTTGTTAAAAAAATAAAAAATTATAAATAAATCATTAAAAATTATTCAGCATTTTCAATTGATTTGAATTCAGATTTCATTAAGTTTTTATATACTACTTTTCAATTTTCTTAGAAGTTCATATTTGATAAAGGAGATTAATTATATTTGCAAATATTTTTCTCATATAATTTGTTAGATTTTTTAAAATTATTTTCATATGATTTATCAGAATCTTTGAAGATGATAATAAAGTTAATATCTCCACTACTTACATAAAATTGCATAGAATTATTTACAACATTACTAGTTTCAATAAAATCATTTTGATCATTATATTTTGTTATTTTCCTAATTCAAGTCATTTTTATATTTATGATATCAACAATTTTTAGAATATTACTCTATTTGACTTCATTTACATTAAAAAAAATAGTATTAACCACACACATTAGATACGTAAAATTTATGTCACTATTAAAAATGTGTATATTTGTTTAACAATAAAAAAATTAAATTAATCGTAAAACTTTCTATTTTCTCAATTGAAATTTCTGTTATATAATAATATTTTTTTTATTACATATCGATTTGTGGTTTAACTTAAATCATCTCCTAAAGTATATAAAAATATATTTAATTTGATATGTTAACTTTACAATTTATGGTTGACCACAAAATAATATATGGTGAACCACAAATGTTTAATTTGAATTTTAAACTATAACTGTAATTTTTTTTAAATTTATAACTGGTTAACCTAATGTAACATGTAACTTTTTTTTTTCAAATTAATTTTTTTTAAAGATAGAGGTATTGCAGAAAAATTCATATTTTAAACACTTAATTGTTGCATAAATGAAGTTCTCAATAAAAAAATATATTACTTTCAACATATGTGTGCACACTCTTGTGAAGAGTCATCTTAATATATGCCTTTCTACAAGGAAAAATAAATCTGTTGAATATTGAATTGTAATTGTTTAAGGTATGAATTCGTTTGAGCAGCAGTTTAATTATTAGTTATGAAACGACTGATAAGTGTGGCATGTTACATATGCATACACATGTCGTTGAGAATTGCGATAATGGATAGACTTCAAAAAGTCTACCTTGTTTGTCCCTTTAATTAAATGAAGATAGCGATAACAGTTAATAGTGGCTCCCGTTTTGGCGTGTTAAAAAGAAACAGCATATTTTTAGGTTCTGTCAAACCTCAACCATTCAGTGTGCGGAGCAAAACATATGCAATGGGGAGGGGTTCAAATTCTCCTTTCTCGTAGATCAAAAATCAAAGCTTAAAAGGTATTATTTTTAGTTAATATTATTTCAAAATTTAAAAATTCTGGGTTTGAGTTCCAACAATTATAATATTAGATTGTTCTGATTAAAAAAAAATTGTTAATTATTTAATGATTTATTTGAATAGTTAGGATTTGTTTGAGATGCTGGTTAGCATCAATCATTACAATTGCAGTACTGCTGCAAAATTCATTTTCCCTGTTCCTATACTTTTATAATTCATTCAGCTTGGCCTGCCGCTTGGTCAATTGATTAATTAATTATACTTTATTTACTAACACAAATTGTCCTCATATTCTCATCCTCGTCGACTCATGTGATAGACATTTCAAGAAGAGATTATGGATTCAACCTTCCTTCTCCTTAATTTTGCTGTTGTTAAAAAATGGTTATGCATCAATGTGTCGAAGCTCAAACAGCCAAAAGAACACAGACTGCCCATCTCCTGAATATGTGCATTGTTAGGATCACGGAGTTCATTGTTTTCAAATCATTAACTCAAAATGAAGACCACCCAGTTATGTTCTACTTGTGTTCACATTAAAAATATGGCTATGAGGCTTACAATTTGGCTTTTCACTGTTAAAAGTCATCAGGTTTTTTAGCCAAGCAGCAACTACCGATGCCGATTCGATTGACATGCCATCGGCGCTAGCAGTTGCTCTGTGGTCCAGTCCTTGAAATTCTATGCATCAGGCATTAATTTTTCACAACATCAGTGTCCCTTTTGTTAGCTAGATGCTGATTGGATTTACAATTAAATTGCCTTGGCTCTGTTGCTATCTCTATATTAATTGTGTTTACTATTTCTTTTCTTAATTATAAAGTTAATTTCAACCTAAAAACACAGGATCCATTGCTTTTCTTTTTCTTAATCATAGAGTTTTTCTTTTTTTTTTAAATAATTCATAGAGTTTTTGAAGTTAAAAAATTTCATCAGATTTTAAATAAGGAAAATTTTTACATACTTTATAGAAGTATTACACATAATATATAAATTATATTTTTATTGGTAATATATACAAATATTTAAAATATGTATTACACATCTAATAATTGATTACCGTAAATAAATAATGTATAAAATATTTATTACACATCTATTTTTTTTAAACAATTAGTAGTAATAAATATTTAATTCTTAACAATACAAAAGATAGAAAGTGAGATGGATATTCAAATCATATTCTCCTCAATAGAATGCTCACATATTTTAGACAGCTACTAATTGATTACCGTAAATAAGAATTTTTCATTATAATATAACAATGCATTAATTTGGTGATAGGGTCTCAAAATGATGACAACCATAATGCAAATTTTAACCATACATGAACATAAGATTTATGTATTACCTTCCTTTCAAAAAAAAAAAAAACTTTATGTATCACCTTTATTTTTTTTAATGCTATGGCCTATGTGTATACGCATAATAATATTGGAAGTCCACTGGCCAGCATAACAATAATAATAATAGTAATTAAAAAAAACAAACCTTCCTTGTAAAAGGAGCATTCTGAATTCCTTTTTTTAATCTCTGAGGATTTTAAATAAAGAAAAATGTCATTTGAAAGGAGAGAATAGCACGAACCAGTCATGACAAAAAAAAAAAAATAGCGCGAACCAGAATAGCATTCACTCTTTAATTTTGTACAATCCCGTCAATGTTCACGTCAGCTTGGCTAAAGGGACCCATCTGATATGATTGGAGATCTCCGTCAGCAAAAACCCACTCGCCGCTTATTTGGAAATCGGAGTAGAAAAGGGCAAATTCGTGACAACAGCACAAAATTTACGGAGGCCACCACTGTGTAGGCCCGTAGTTTTTCTCAAGTTCAAGAAGGGCATTACCGTAATTCAGTAAGGCTTGCTAGTTTAAATTCCAATAATTAAAAGAGAAAAACCTCCGCTGCCCAAGGAATGAAAAGCATATTCGCATATCCAAAAAGAATGATGCTAAACGCCCAAGCGCATATACCCGCGGCGGCAACAAGTCTGACGCGGAGACCACAAATGCCACGTGGGTGTACGGTATCTGAATGACATGGCAGGATTGATGGATCTTGTTCGAGGAGTGGGGCACAGGGGATGATATACAGGTGGCAGGCGAATGTCTTGGTTCTGTTGAGTATAGTTGTCGGTTTCAGACGGACGCTTAGGTTTTGAGAAGGAGCTTAGAAATTTCCTTTCCTGGCTTGTTTCATGTTCATTATTAGAGGGAATTGGGACCTATGGTGCTCATTTTATTTCAATTAACCTTTTTTTTTTTTTTGAATTGCATATGGGAATTGATTAATTGGTTTCTTTCATGGAAAGAGATGAAAATTGGAGGTATTATGGCTTTAGTTTGGTTGCAAGTGAGGGTACTCGAATTCTCTCATCTTTTCAGATCTTCATTGTTTGACACGTAGTAGTGGTTTGATAATTTTTTTAATTTGATGGATAATGATAAATTGTTATTTTAGTTTTAATTGAGAGAACAATTAGACAAAAAAATTTGGAATTTACTTATTCAATGGTCTTTGGTTTATATTCTGTTAAACTTGTGATATATATATAGATATATATAAAAGTTCATTACAATATTTTTTTGAATAATTGTCAGATTTTTTTTTACGTATTATTAAGTGTAATATACTTACATAATACTTTTTAAAATCAATTATATATATAGTTAGTGAGAAAGTAGTTAAGTGTTAATTTATTTTTAAGAATATTCTAAAGTATATGGTTCAATTTTTGAGTTAAGTGTTAATTTATTTTTAAGAACATTTTAAAGTGTAGGGTTCAATTTTTGTTCTTATCAATTTAAAAAAATAACAAAAAAAATTCATTATACTTATTTTTTATCATTTATAAGAGCTATGATGTTTTCTTTATTTAGTCTAACGATTAAGATATGTAACATATAAAAATTGGAGGGATATTATGTATGTTCAAATCTTCACTCTTCTTACTCGCTTCTTAAAGTTACATGAAATTAACCATCAAATTAAAAAAAAATACTGTTAATATAATGTACATAATGGTTTTTTTAATATACGTTATGGACATAATGAGCACAGTTAGAGTCTTGGATAAATTATTTTATTATTTGTCATGTGATAAGTAGAAAATAATATGCCGCTGCTCTCCAATTCCAATCAATGCATGCCTATAATATAACCTTCACCGGACCAGACAATCTTATAACTCTTCAAGTTTGTTTAAAGCAAAAAAAAGAAAAGCCCAAATTGTCATCTAATGTTTGAGAGACACGATAGAAAACAATGCGATGTGACTTGTAAGCTTTATTTTTTTTTATTTTTTTTGAGAAAGTTGATTTCATTCGACCAAAGGCAGAAATAACAAAATAAAATGGATGAAAATAAGTCATTCATAAAATAGGCTACTCATGTAGTAACCATTATAATAATTAAATAAACAGCACAAAATTATGATTAAACCAACTAAAGAATAAACTAACAAAATATTTCAAGCTCAAACCAGGAAGTAATATGCTTATGCTACAGACACACTGATGACAAAAATGCAACATACATCTCAACTGGAATCACCCAACTGCAGCCTGACATTTGCTTGATCTGCACCATCCTATGCTCTGATAATGGGTACAGACTCTGATCTTACCTTAGATGTGGTTGCACAAATTTATTATCACCAAATATATAACAAATGGGATGAACTTACACTATCATAAGTATAAAAATTCATATCAAATAAATTGCACAAAAAGCAAAAAAAAAAAAACTGATTTTTGGTCAAAAATGGCCAAAAACCCAACCAAAAACCAATGAATATTCAAGGAAGAAGATGAAGCTACAATAGACGGAGGAAAAGCAACAGACGGAGAAAAAAAGTTTCCAATCCCAATAATGACTCATAAACATTGCATAAATTAACAAAAAATAATATATTTGCGACCTCTTATATTTGCCATAATTTATTAGTTTGACATTTAAATTAACTGTTTTATCATCTCAACATTTAAATTTACTTAAAATATACTAACATGCATTAATTTAATGACATAATACATCTAACATCTCTGATACTTGCAATTTTTTATCAGTTAAATCTTTGAAATGTGATACATGCTAATTTGTTATTCTACCCATATGCGTTGACGAGGGTTTCAACATTGCATTTTAAGCGAATTGAGGTTTTAAAATGACAAAACTATAAATTAAGATGTCAAATTGTTAAAAAGCAACAACTACAGAGAGTCATAAATTTATTATGTCATTAACATATAAGACAGTGTCAAGGATAAGTAATCTTTTTGAATTGGGTAAGAGTGCACTGTGAGTTTTTTTTTTTTCCTGAACCACTAGCATTCAGAGTTTACTAGATTCTAACTAATTTAGTTTAATCCGGACAATATCACAAGAAAGACTAAGGTCTTTTAATAACTAATTCAACGCGGTTACATATGGAAATTTTTTTTAATTATGTGGAAATTTTCGATTGCATTCTTTTTTATTTGAAATATATATGAATGAATTTATAACATATATACTGTACTTTTGTTGAAAATTTAAAACACAACTAATTAGTGTATATATATGTGTGTCATTATGTATGTATTAATGGATCGCAAAATAGAATGTAATCCTCTCCTTTTAAATCAGATGTTAGTGAAATTCAAATTTTACATTTTAGAACGCTTTTAAGGAGGAATGACCACCGCTTTACTACATCCTCTCTGATTATATATATGCATATATTGAATAACTAAGATGCAACATTTTGAATATAGTAAAAGGATAATTTCTTATGTTGCAGACCTTATATATATATATATATATATATATACACACACACGAAGGGGGACAATCAAAATTACAAAAAAATCTTCACTTATTATTATATAAAAATTAAATAATTTAATCATTTACTAATAAAAGTAAAATTAAATTAATTAAAATATAATTTAAATTTGATGGAAAGTTTATTTTCTATTTTAATTAGGTTAACTTCAATTTATATCTAATAAAAATTAATTAATTAACTAAAATATAATTCTAATTTAATTGAAATTATGTTTTATATTTTAATTAGGTTAACTTCTATTTTATCTCTAAAAAAAAATTCTAATTTAATTGAAAGTATATTTTCTATTCTTATTAGGTTAACTTCTTTTTTTTTATCTCAAATAAAAATTAATTTAATTAAAATATAATTCTAATATAATTAAAAGTACGTTTCAATATTAATTTGGTTAATTTCTATCTTATCTATAATAAAATAAAATTAATTAAAATATAATTCTAATTTAATTGAAATATATTTCCTATTCTAATTTGGTTAAATTCTATATATCTCTAATAAAAATGAAATTAATTTACATATAATTTTAATTTAATTGAAAGTATGTTTCCTATTTTAATTATGTTAATTTCTATTTTATCTCTAATAAAATAAAATTAATTAAAAATTTGGTGATAATTTGTTAAAAATATATATTTTTCTATTTTAATTGGGTCTACTTATATTTTATCCAATATAAATAAATTAGATAACATAATTTTATAAGTCTTATTATATTAAATTTAATAAATAAATAATTAAAATCAAAATTAATAAATAGGAAAAGTATATAATTTTTTTTAAAAAGTAGATATTTTTATAAATTAAAAATAAAAAATAGAGCATATTATTTGTTTGAAAGTATATATATAAGAAAAGTAGTATAATTATCGCTTTTAGATATTTTCATAAAATTTAACAAAGAAGAGTTAAAATTAAATTAATTAACATTTATCATTTAATTATTAGTTGAACTTAAAAAATTACATTAAATTAAATTTTGTGTAAATAATAGTATTAATATTATAAATATTGAAAAAATAAAATGTCATAACTCAAATAAAATTTTTTGTAAAATAGTAATAAATTATAAATTTAATGGGATAGTAATATTTAAATTATTATATAAAGAAAATATAAGTTTTATTATTTTTAAATTTCTATTAATAAATAACTAATGATTTTTTATTATCTCATAATTTTTTAGATGAAATCAGTTCTAAAGTTGAGAAAAATTAATTAAAAAAATATTAAATTAATATCGTATAATTATTTAAATAAAAGATTTATAAAAATTACAGTGAATTATAATTACATTAAGTTTTTTAAAATTTTTTATTTAATAATAATAATAATAATAATATGTTGAAATGTTTGTTTTCCTATATATCACAAGTCAAATAAATTTTTTTGTTTACATGTGAAATATGTGTGGTTATTTACTAGTATATATATATATAATTTTACAGGCTATTTGTATTTAAATCCTTATATGATAGGTTTACTCGTGTGCACCTTAAATTTTAGATTCCAAAAAAATTATAAAAAAATAAATTTAAAGAAAATTAAAATTTCAAAAAATTTTAAAGCGACATAATGATCATTGTTGTAAGTAGCAATGTTACTGTAGACGTCATTACTCCCGACATGTATCACCCTAGTAAAACATATACCATTTAATTTAGGAATTTTTACAAAAAAACCCACTTTTTATTAAATATTACACGTGTGTCCATTTTTCTAAAATATTTTCACGCGTGCCCGTTTTTTCCGTCACTTCCGTTCTTCTTTTTTCTTCTCCCAACTTCTTCTTTCTCATTCATCATCATTGTCTTCTTCTTGCATTTTCTCCCCTTCCTTTTTCTTCTTTTTTTTCTTCTTCTTCTTCTCTCCCTCGTCGCCTTACTTCCATCGAACTTAACCAAGCCACGCTACTACTGCTGCTTCTTCTTCTTCATCTTCTTCTTATATTTGATTTGAGAATCAATGAAAATGGTAGGCTTCTTCTATTTGATTTGAGATCCAAAACCCAGCTTATGCAATTTTCAGTGGTGGAATGCAGCTCATGCAATTTACCCTTTAAAAATCCCATCGGAGATGCAGTGTCCAGAATCAGATTTTCTCCAAATTCAAATAATCTTCTCATTTCTTCTTGGGATTCTATGGGTGTTCGAATTCTTCTTCTCTTACTTTACATTTGTATTGTACTGGGTGATTTGTTTTTTTAACATGTCTTTTGCTTTTGATAATTGATTTTCTTTTTATGGAAATTTTATAGAATCTTCGATTATGGTGGTTGTTTCAATGTTTTACTGCTGAGAATCAAGCTCTACATCTTAGTTTGTAGAAGGGCAATGCATTTGATGTTACCTCGGCCTAGCAGGAGTCTGCTGTGCTCTTGTTGGATACACATCATAAATTATATTTTCATGATTCCTTTGATATTGTGTATATATTTTACATATTTACATATGGTGATATAAATAGGAAGATTTTATAAGCTGGATGTTTTATTTTAGCATAACACCACCTTCTAACAAGCTTTTCATAAGTATTTAAATATTGTAATTTAACTGTATTTAACCGATTAAACAAGATGGTTGTTTTATTAAGATGTCTTATTGTAATTTTGAAGTAATTATGTTAGGGAGCTTTTGGTCAATTGTGTTTCTTCCCCCAAATGATGCAGGATTTGATTCTACATGAAGCTTATGGATTCCATTGGAATTGCCAAACTTGATAGTTTATAGTTAATATGATTTGTCATTATACATTGGTTGACTGTCTTTATGGTACTTGTTGTTTGCCTGGTTCCCTACTTTGGTTCCTGGGCATCTTTGTTTATTCACCCTGCCCGTAAGGCTCCATTTAACTCTGCTGGCAGTTCCACTAAAAAAAGTACCAGAAAGAAAAGTAGGAAGTAGGATGTTTACTTCCTTGGTCATACAATCTTTTGTGAATAGTAAGAGTTGCAGAGCTTCAAGGACAAAAATGAAAATAAGATCATTATTTATTCAAGTGTTGGTTTGAGGCTTTTCTTGATTAGTCTTTTATGCTTTATCTGGTCTCTGCCATATAATTTTGATAATGGAATGGGGAAAGCTTTCATAAGCAAATATGTTGGTGGTTTGTTTTGATGAGCAAATGCAGTAAAATTGTCATACTGCATAAACTATTAGCCTAATGACATCTTAATTTGTTCTTTATTATTATTATTATTATTTTATTGAATCCCGCATTCACGTTTTTTTTTTCAATTCTTAGATTTTTTTTGGCATTATACATACTCTAGATGCCCTCTCTTTTGGAATTATCTGTTTTGTTCCTTGTTCTGCACTGATCTAAAGCTTACTAACTTGGTGTACATGTCATCTTGAATTTGAATTTCAGGGTGCACCAAAAACATGCTATGTGGCATTGCATCCACAAGTAAAAGGTTTAAGTGGTGAATACACACAATAACTTGGCCAAAGCTAGTGTTGAAGGCATGGATGCTGACTTGGGACAGAAACTCTGGGATTTTAGCGAGGAATTGATTAGCTTAATGTTGGGTCAATATGAAGCAACTAGTTACTTTGAAATGCACGTAAAGAATAATGACAAAAATGCTATTAGTTACCATTATGGCATTATCTTAAACATTACTGTCAAAATATTTTCTTAGGCATGATATGCCTACGGCTATTAATACAAAAGTATTAAAAGTGTGGCCTAGTTTCCATTTTTCTTGGTCCTTCAAAGGGTTATTATATCTTATGACTAGTGATTGACCTACATGTTTTAGGTTGGTTCATAAGTTTGTGGTGCTATAATAAACTGTGATGAGCATTCAAAGGAAGTAGTAATAAACTATTCCCTTATTTTGCTTTGCAATATTTTGTTTACTACCAGATATACTTTATTAAAAATTAAAAACATGTATCTGATATTGTTTGTTGAAATAGATTGCTGAAAATGCAAAACATGTATCATATTCATTATCCAGTTAACTACATTTTTTAATATTATCCGAATATTTTCTCAATATTATTCGTATATGTTGAACATGCAAAATAAGTGTCATAGTCATTATTCAACATTTTTGAATATTATCCGAATATTTTCTGAATCTTATTCGTATATGTTGAAAATGCAAAACAAGTGTCAAATTCATTGTTCAACATTTTTTAATATTATCCATATATTTTCAGAATCTTATTCGTATATGAATAACTGCAAAACAAGTGTCATATTCATTATTCAGTAATATACATTTTTGAATATTATCCGTATATTTTTGGAATCTTATTTGTATATGTTGAACATGCAAAATAGGTGTCATATTCATTATTCAGTTATATACACTTTTGAATATTATCTATGTATTTTCGGAATATTATTCATATTTATTGAATATGCAAAACAATATAAAAATAATATATGATCTACATATAATAAGTATTTGAAACACAAAAACAATATATATTAGCCTAATATATATACATATATATATTACAAAAAAAAATTATAGGATATTTGAAACTTTAATTATTTATTAAAACTAACATGAGTTGTATAATTTAAATATATTAATTATAATCTTTGAAATAGAGCACAACACCTATATATATTGATAGCAAAACAAAAACTAAAAATTAAAAACTAAGAATA
>CATIWM010002331.1:0-20035 GCA_949671775.1 Mallotus repandus | reverse complement strand
ATAGTTTTTCTTTCTTTCCTTAAATTCTTTTCTTTTTTCTTTTATTTGTTTATCTTTTTATTTAGCTTCTGATTTGTAATTTTGATTTAATTTTCATTTTTGGTTACTAATCCTTTTATTTCTGTGTTTTTTTTTATTCTGGATGAGAGATCTAAATCGTGGTGGTGAACGGGATTCATGAAGATCTATGGAATGCCATGGATTCACATTTGTATTTAAACCATTTTAGGGTTACTTGTTCGTACTGTAGATTATTTTGTATGTTATTTTATTTTGGGTTATAGAATTTTATTTCTTTTCAGTAGATTATTGTAAAAGCCCCAGTAGTGGGAATAGTAAAGTTCTAAGTACATATGCTTTAATTGGAATAGTAAATTAGGATCCATTTGGTAATTTAATTAAAATCAATGACGGTTGTAGATTAATTTTAGGTTGCATGTAATTAAAATTAGGGTTAGAGAAAAATCACGTGATGTATGTTTTTTATTTGCTTTGGTTTTTATTTTATTTTATTTGTTTTGGACTTGTTTTCTATTTACTTTGGGCTTTAGGCCCACATGTGGATTTAACCTCTTTAAAATTAGATTTTAGGTTTAATTAATTAATTAATTTAGATTTTAGGTTTAACTAATTAATTTAGGCCCATTAGGTTAATTTAGATTTTAGGCTCACTTTTTAATTAAATAAAATCAACTTAGACTTAGCCCATTAATAAAAGCCTCTTTTATAATTTGTAAATTTAGGCCCACTTTCCTTAAAATTAAAATAATTATAATTAGGCCCACTAATTAATTTTGTTTTTCTTTAAAATTTAATAGACTTAGGCCCACCATTAGAATTAAAAATAATAGATTTAGGTTCACTAATTAATTAAAATGTAGGCCCATTTTAGTTGCATTTTCTTTTATAAAATATGTAGATTTAGTTAACTTAAAATAAAATTAAGATACAGTTTAGATTTAGGGACATCATACCTTGAATGCATTTTTTGTGTGCTTTTTCATTGATTGGTTGCCTTAGGATTAGATGGATGTTTAAATTAGGGTTTAATGAAATTGCATGTAATTAGGGAATGATATAGTAATTAATAAAATAAATCTAAATGAACACAAGACTAAAAGAAATTGGTATTCCGTATCCAGAACTCCTGGTTGTGGTGCTAGCTTGTATTAGAGAATCGAGTTACCACCACTTTCAATTTGTCGCAGTTATTACCCTGGGTGGCGACTCCTCATCTCCACGCCATGTCTTTGTGACAGTGGTTAGTGTGTTCCCTAGAGCCCTGAGCTCAAACAGTGTCGCGGTTGCAATAAACTTGGGCGCGCGCTAAACCCGCCGTCTACAGCCTCTGTTCCTTGGCTTCATATAACCTCTTTCTTTCCTAACTAACTCTCCAATTGTCATTCAAATTCCTTCGCTTCTTCTTCTATTTCATCTCAAACTCTTTCTTTTACTCCTACTTCCTTATCGCCTAATCCTTCTAGCCAATCTCATTCTCTCACCACTTCTTTACCTTCTACTAATTCTACTCTACCTAATACTAACCGTCATAACAACAACCTCCCTCCACCTCTTCTCCTCCATCCCCATCTTGTACACACACTATGATTCTTCACCCTAAAACCATGAACCGTAGGCATGCTTATTTATTTTACCAATGTATAGAAACCAAGCCACTTTCTTATTTTAAAGCTAAGAAACATAATGCATGGCATGATGCTATGCAGCTCAAAATTGATGTATTATAGTAGACTCAAACTTGGCATCTTGTCCCTCCTCCTTCTCATATGCCTATTATTTGTAACAAATGGATTTTTTGGATTAAAAGGAACCCAGACAACTCTGTCTCTCTCTAAAAAGCGCATCTTATTGCCAAAGGTTACAATTGGCAAAATGGTATTGATTTTCATTGGACTTTCAATTTTGTTGTCAAAACTACAACTATTCTATTGATTCTCTCCCTGCCATCTATGAAAAATTGGCCTCTCAAATAGATTGAAATTTCAAATGCATTCTGTTGAACTTTAAGGGTTAAATCAGTCTTTTTTTATGGTCACAAGTAATGAAGTAAAATTATATTTAATTTGTGTATTTGAGTGTTTATATTCAGGTCAATTAATCTTATAATAATCATATATGGCACAAGCAGTGACAAAAGAATCATAATCATAACTGCACAAGTTAAGCCTTGAAAAGTCATCACTTTGATTTTATTAAGTCTACAACCCAGTCATGAGTAGTGATGAACTCATCGTGATCGTGATACAGTGGAAAATGGAAAATTAAATTTTTTTATCAATATTTGAAGTCAAATTTAGTCAATTTTAATGGAAATCTTCATTATGAATGATCACAAGCAAATTCCAATCATTAGAAAAAATTTTCAAGGAAAATTATAGCGATTCAAATTGCAAATTTTCAAAAATTCGCAATGCTTATCATGACCAGCGTCACCACCAGTGTTATAATGATGACGACCATAATTATGATCATGATGCATTTTTCATGATCATGACGACCAATTCCAAAAATTCTAAAAAGTTGTCATGACCATCGTCACCACCGCTGTTATGATCATGAAAGTGCGCAAATTTAAACTTCTTCTTGGTGCCTTGATAATTATGATTATGACGATTTTTTCATGATCATGATGACATGCAGACCTGCTTCTTTTTTGGTGGTTCAAACGACTCTATTTGCATTTAGTGCACCTCCAACATCTCTTTTTCTTTATGAGGGTTTAAATACTACTTAGATCATAGCTAGAATATGAGGAGGAAGTTAAGCAAACATATTTAGAGCAAACTTTGAGCATTTAATCTTAAATTTACTCTTCAACCACCCAGGTTCTTAATTTTTAATTCTTGTAAATTTCTTCTATCTCAAGAGTGTTCTTGAGTATGGCTTGGTGAGTGTTTAAAACCATAATTCAATAGCTCAATGGTGAGATTGAGTGAGTTAGATTAGGGTTTTAATCACTTATAAGTTAAGAGGACTATTCTTAGCATTTGGGTTAGAGTGTGAGCCTTTGAAAAACACTTGGGTTTGAGAGTTAGCCTTGGGAAAACACTTGTAAGCTAAGAGGATTATTCTTAACACTTGGGTTTGAGTGTGAGCCTTGTGAAAACATTTAGGTTGGAGTGAGAGCTTTGGGAAAACACTTGGGTAGCTTTGATTTAAGCTTGCAACACCTTAAAATAGATTGATAGTGGATTAAAACTCTCAACTTGTGGTTGAGGAGAGACGTAGGCTTGGAAGGCTGAACCTCTATAATTCCTTGTGTTTTTCTTGCTTTTATCCTTTATCTCTTAGTTCTCAAATACTATCTTAAGCTTGATCTTTATTGAAAAATCAAAATTCCCCATATTGGTCAAAAAGCCAATTCACCCCCCCCCCCCTCTCTGCACTTGTGGAATTACACATTCTTATATGGTTTTCTTGATACTCTGATTTTCATATAACAACCGCATTGGTTCAAAGATTCTAAAAATCGGAATTATGTTTGCTTGCTTTAGCATTCTCTCTATGGTCTTCGCTAGGCTCCTAGATCATGGTTTCAATGCTTAAGTTACTTTCTTTCCACCATAGGCTTCGTCAGTTCAAAAGCATACTCCTCTCTATTTCTTCTTCTCAACAATAATATACTCCTCTCTATTTCTTCTTCTCAACAATAATTGTATTCTTTTGTTACTTATTAATGTGGATGATATCATCTCCATGGGCTCCTCTTCTACTCTTATTCATCAAGTTCTTCAGTCACCCAAATCTGAGTTTTCAATTAAAGATATTGGTGATTTACAATATTTTCTTAGTATGGAGGTATACCGTAGCTCTACAAGAATTTCTATAACTCAATAGAAATATATCATGGACCTTTAGTTCAATGATAGTCTCCATAATGCTAACGGTTGTCATACACCAATGGCTCAATTTCCACCACTTGTTAAGTCTAGTTCTCTTTTATCTCATCCAAAGTTATATCATCAGTTGATTGGCACCTTATAATATGTCACTTTCATGCATCCAAATATTGCCTTCTCTGTTAGTCATCTTTGTCAATTTATGTATAATCCTACTGATTCACATTAGGCTGCTCTTAAAAGATTGCTTCGGCATCTTAAACATGCATTGCATCATTCTCTCTTCTTTACCTCTGATTTTGTCATGCAACTTCATGGTTTTTCAAATAGCGATTGGGGTGGTTGCAATAATGACCGATTCCTTGGAGTGCCAAGAAATAAGCAATGATTGCTCATTTATCTTCAGAAAATGAATATAAGGCCGTTGTAAACACTACTACTGAGTTACTTTGGCTTCAATCTCTACTTTTTAAAATGCATTTATTTTGTTCTCAACCTGATGTTATTTGTGTGACAATAGTAGTGCCATCTACATACTCTAAATCCCGTCTTTTATGCACAAACTAAGCACATCAAACTGCACTATCATTTTATTTTGAGAACAAATTTAAAAAGGCACTATCAAGGTTAGTTTTATATCTAGTAGAGATCAGATTAATGATATCTTCACCAAGCCTTTGGGTGCTTGGTTGTTTTCTTACTTTGTTTATAAACTTCATTTACTTTCTTCACACCAATCAGCTTCTGCGGGGCGAGGGTAGTGGAGGACTTAGTCTACTGTTGTTAGTTATCTCTTATCTATAATTTAAACTTGTATTATATTTTCTATTAGCACTTAAACTCTTCATTCAGTTTAGTATTCTTGTATATATATGTACCACAATGTAAACAATAGTATTAATCAATAATACAATTCTTCTCTCCTTAGTAGTTTTGATAATGGGGATTTGTTATAGCAGGCTTGTTTGTATTTAGATCCCTTGGTTTGATTTTGTGTTTAGATCACTTGTTAAAAAAAAGCTAGGATTAAAATAGGATATACTTGAGTGAATTCGACTCACTAGTTATTTAAGATTGATTTAAAAACTTTTGACATTGACTTGATTATTATTGAGTTGAGCTCAAGTAGGTTGTTGAGTTGAGTTTGATCTCCTTAATATTTAACTTGATAGGCTCACGAGCTTAATAGAATTACTATAAATTTATTATTTTACCTTATTTTAATATAATTACAAAAAAATCTTACTAAACCGAGTCGAAATATTTTAAGATATATACAATTTAAAATTTTATATAATTAATTGAATTGAATCAGGTCGAACTCGAGCTTTTAAATTTTTTAGGTTTTCTTGGTTCTAAAAGCTGGCACGGCTCATTTTATATTTAAAGTCATCAATCTGTTTCATTATTTTACCGGATTATTCTATTTGTTATCAGTTTAGGATAAGCTGCAACTATCGAAGTAGTTTTTTTTTCTTTTTTTTTTGATTCAATACAAGATAGTTTTTCTTTTATATACCTTTTTATCATTTCTTTCTATACAAATTTCTTCTTACTTGTTATATTCTTGCATAGTAGTCTTAGAAATCTGCTATTTCGTCTTTGTTTTTAGTTTATCTAGTATGTTGTAACTCCATAAAGAATTTGCTTGGTCTTGATCAAAATCCGCACTCCCAAGCACAACAATAGTAATTATATACGAACTAGTAGCATTTTTTATGTTGTCACAAAATGCTTTTGTTGTCAATTATTTGTGATTTGCAGGTCTGCATCTTTTGATAAGGACTCTCTCACTCACGCACCTACCTGACACCTCCATGCAAATGGGTTATAAAGTATATGGATTGCTAATTTATCTATGCAGTTTGTAACTCAATGTTTTGTTTAACATGTCGAAATGATTATAAAGGTGGCAATAATGAAGATGGTCATCAAAGTGGATTACCAAGGCCATATGGTAGTAGAGGGCACAACCGTGGCTCTTATAATAGCAAAGGAAATAGTAGTGGCAATGACATGCAAGATTCTAGTTATGACAATTCCAAATGGGACTCTACAATATAAAATTATAGAGGATTAATACACTATTTAACTAAATTTACAATTATTTTATAATTATTATAAATAATTTATTATTTAAACTCTACTATATATATATATATATATATATATAATGGACATATTGAATTTTTTTAAATAAGTTGATTTATTAAAATTAATCAAATGTGCTTGATTTAAATTTTTTTTATTAAATAAATATATTCAATATTAAATACTATCATATGAATCACAATAATAATTAATATATTAATGAAAAATTTATTATAGTAAATTTCATTAAACATAAAAATTATGAAAATATAAAAATTTGAAAAATTGAAAAATGAAAAGTAATAAACAAACATGATTTTTTGTTTTTTGTTTTCTATTTTAGAAAATGAAAAACTAGAAAATAAAGCAAAGGAAAAGAAAATTGGAAAAAGAAAACAGAAAATATTTTTCAAAACTAAACAAGC
Organism: Mallotus repandus; assembly: GCA_949671775.1. NCBI lineage: Eukaryota > Viridiplantae > Streptophyta > Magnoliopsida > Malpighiales > Euphorbiaceae > Mallotus > Mallotus repandus. The sequence continues at coordinate 13,659 of CATIWM010002331.1, read as the reverse complement.
TCCTAGTTTTTCTTGTTTGTTTCAAAATAAGAAAATCAAGAGCTAGGCATAACCGAATTAAATTTTGAATTATCATTACTTGCTAGAACTTTGCTTGATAATTCAATCCCAGAATAAATAATCCACCAAGAGCACTAGAGGTCAGAGACAGGATCATATAGCATCAGAAGGAAGTGAAGGCACATGAATAACACTTAGTCCACTCGATAGAGCAACATAATTTCAATTGTGGAAAATAAGAGGGCTGCAAGGAGATTGCTTACAGAGGGTTTACAAAGACAAGTGACAGCTTGAAGTTGATAAAAGACAACAGAGGCATAGCAATAAAATTCAAGATTGCTCACCGACAACAGCAGAATTAGATGCGTTTCAAGTGGGCATCAGTAGAGATCAAAATCTATCTTTGATTTGCAGCTTTGTTATCACAAAATTGCCTAAATTAAAAATAAAATTCCAATATGATGACGGAGTAGCTATCATAAATTCTTGCTTATAAAAGCTTAAAATACCATTAGGGTTGGCGCTACCAAACATCAAGTTAATGGCAGTATGATCATGATTGCCTTAACAAACAATTGTTTCGAACATTATAAGGTTGACAGATGACACTGAACCGAATAGTTGTCAAAGAACAGCATCAGAAACATGATTTTATACCTTGCAAATTTTGAATTTAGACTCGGTCACAAAATATCACGATCAAAGCGCAGCATGGAGCATCCACGGGAACCAAGAACGCACATTGACTACGATCAATCACCAAGCCTTTAGGTAAAGAGATCATAAGCAGAGCTCTGAGTATCAAACTTCCACCAAACATCTTCAATGTGTCTTTCTATAAGACAAAGAAGCAAAAAATGGTCAATGTGGGCAGCGGCATAACCAGATGTACATGGAACGTGGGATCATCTAAAACGGCACCATATGGTTGACAACGAGAGTGAAGATGAACAAACATCTTACCCAAGATATTTGAGAACCAACTTGGAGTAGAAGACACATTGAATTAATTCAAATTTACCAACGATCAAATGGACTCCATTAAACTATGGTTAAAAGCAAGGTATCAAGGAATGATGTCAAGAATCTACGGAAGCTAAATGCATAAAGAAAACAAAATTGAAATAAAGAGGAAATAAATTAGCATTAGTTGAATATGAAGTGTTCATGGCAGCTATAGCTGGAAATATTCATATTAACTTCATCATTTACTGACTCCAAAACAGAAAGACATTACTACATATTACTACCCCGTCCCAAAAGGTAGAGGATGCTTAAGCGACGAGATTAAGATACAACATGAACTCTATCATCCAGAAAACATGAACTGCACTTGGAAAGCTACAAAAAGAAAGAAGAAGAAACCCAAAAAGATGGGTTAAGAAATTTGGTGAAGACATCAAGAATGTTTCCTTAGATTAAAGATTGAGCATCAAACATCGAATAACATGCACCGACTCCCATCAGTTCCACTTTCAGTTGCTTAATTCTGGCACTTTATTCAGTAGAATCATACCTGATGGTATTCAAGTTACTTGGTGCCAAGTAATTGTGAAAATTAGCAAATCGAGATAAACTTGAATCTTGGAATAGCAAAGTAGGGAAACTCAAACTCCGAACAACGAGCAACGAATCCTAAAGTTAATTTATCACCCGAAATCTTCATTCTCTAGCTTGCAGGATTCCTCAGGGCACCTGGTTCTCGGAAGCAAGCAATCTCCGACCATCTGACTTAGCATGATCGGATGAAGCAGTAAATTGAAGACTATACAATAAGCATCTGCTCAGATTTGGTGAAGTGCGAAGCCAATGAGTTAAAATAATTCCCTTTTCTAATAATCCAAGAAGGCATGGAATTGCATTCAAAAGCTAAAAAAAGATGAAAGCATGCCAAAGAACATTGATGACCAAACATTCGAGTACTAAGATTCGAGCATTGAAGCATCAGATATGCAAGCATGAACTCCAAACGAGGATCGCAACATTAAAGAACTGAGCATTGAAGCTTCAAAAAAGTCAGACATTCTCGATTATCAAGTTTCAAACATCTGAGATTGAATCAAAAGTTCAGTTTTATTCAAGCACCTAGCGTCGAACATCCAAGCATGAAGATAATCAGATTCGAAATTGAAGAGGAAGGTTTAATTGGATCTTTAGTTGAAAGGTTTATAGAGCAGTTAATAACGACCAAATTCATCCAAACTAGAACACTGAATATCGAGCAACCGCTGAGTGCCGAGCATCAGGTTCACAAACTATTACCGAGTTCCGAGCAACAAATCCAAGAGAGACGCACCGAGTCTTAAGCACTGAAGCCTTGAGAAAGTCGGACGTCTGGGCCTTGATTCTCAGCTAAGCTCCATTTCTATACAAAACTAGCATCGAGTTTGGAAGTTGGAGAAATATCCAAAGCCTGACCCAGACATGTTTGACTCTTTACAAGATATAGTCAGCACTATGCAACACAATGGTTCAGGGGGGGCAGAAATGCATATGTGTGACCATCAATCAAAAAGATGGTATGGTGAGATAATTAAAGGATCGTGAGCAGTTCCAAACCAAGGATAATTCAGCATAACGACTCCCCACTTGAGAGATATTCAGATAGCACATTTATGGCCTCAAGATTGAAGCTCAGAAACTCTATAGCGAAATGCCAAAACCATGCCAAGGTGGAACTAATTAGAACCAAATTTGATTCATGAGTTCATCCAACAGTTCAACACTACATCTTCATAATTATCAGCAACAATTCAACTATCAATGAACATCAATATTCGTTAACTCAAAGGCAAGACAAGAGTACATTAGGAGATAAATTTCTCTCCTAGTTATTTATTTTTAATTATTTGCTTTTCATCCTATTCTTATATGAATAACTATAGCTTGTCACACAAGCATTCTTACACGTCTACGCATAGATGTCCATCTATAAACACATGACATATATATTATATTATACGAGGGTTGACCATCAATTGAGGTCAATCAAACGATCCTAAAATTGTTGTTCTTTTGTCTATCATTAAAAATAAGGAAAGTGTATTTACTAAAGATGCTACTTTAAGCACCAATTAGTCCAAGCAATCAGACATTTTGATCATCTCACTCGACATCAACATGCAAAAATTGTCAAATGACATCAGACACACTGTCAAACAACACTAATATAAATAATCACTCATTTGTGCTCAGACAATAAATGGTGGCTCCCGCTCAAAACCGGATCAAACAACACTTATGCAAATCCTACTCTACAGTAGATCCTTGTTACTAAAAATTTCAAAGAGCATTCAACAAGTGAAAATTCAAAAAGAGAGTCAACTATATCCACTATTTAGCCGTATAAATCAAAGCACAAATCTAAAGACTACCTAGCCAGCATCTTGCAGCATCCTCTATTCTAGAAACTATACAACCTTAGAATTTCACTTGAACTACTAAGCTCATCTCATGGCTTAGATTGGAAAAACCCAAATTTGGTCTTAAAAAGCCTATATTCCATCCTTTCCAAAAATCTTCACTAAATTACTATCCCACATTACTAAGCTTAAACTAAAGGAGCTCGAACTCACTACCACGATCACAAAAATCCTTTCCTTTTGTGAAATTACTACAATAGTAGTGCTCACCAAAATAAATATCAATATTAGCAAAGATGTTCAAACTCAACATCAATCATTATTCAGGCTAGACAGTTGTCTTGAACAAAGCTATCAAAATACAAAGTCGAGCAACATTGAATACTTCTCCAAATCTTGAGTTGTTATATTGCACCGAGCATCTCACAAAGTCAAGTATATATGGAAACTCGCATCCTCGGGTCGCTATATTGTACCGAGCATCTCATAAAGTCGAGTATATATAAAAACTCGCATCCTCGGGTTGTTATATTGCACCGAGCATCTCATAAAGTTGAGTATATATGGAAACTTACATCCTCAGGTCGTTATATTGTACCAAACATCTCACAAAGTCTAGTATATATGGAAACTAGCACCCTCAAGTCACTTTTCAGCACTGAGGTATCAAAACTCCAACATTAGTTGGTCCCATTTTGCGTGTTACTATAATACTGGTGGGTTAATCCCTTGGGATGCCAAACATTAAACTCTAGCAACTGAAGTTGGTTCCCAGATTGCTTTTCAGTACTGGAGTTATTCCACTCGAAGTTGGCACCCTCAGGTCACTTCGATCACTGAGGTTCAGAAACTCAGGTCGTTTCGTAACACGAGCATCTTTTTATTGAGCAATTTGCATATCTAAGTCCAGCTAGCATTTAATAATTATGATATTCTGATACTATGATTCCAAGACTTGGTATACCAAGCATCTTAATGTTCAAAGACTGAGGTTGGCCAGCTTAAGTCATCCTTCAACAACGCATCGAATTTCAAGCAAAGTTCTTATCTCAGCACAATAGTCATCTTTTGTGTGATCCTTGGATATCTAGGAATCTCGGACATAAATATCCAAATAGACTTTCGGGGGGAACTCTTAATACGCCATATCAATATCCTATTCTAATAAGGGTTATAATCCCTAAAGAGGAAGAATGCTTGAATAAGAAGAAAGCATAATAAGGAAGTTTATTCTCTCCTAAACAAGGCAATCCTACAAGACTAAGGGATTATATTCCTAAGAGGTTTGAGCTAATCTCTCACTATATATACATCTCATTACATCTCATATGGGGGAGAGATCATTCATTCTTATATTCGACATCATCCCATCATCACCTCATCATCCAACACCATTCTACTTTATTCTACTTTATTTACTGACTTATTCTTTGGAGTATTTATGGGGGAAACCCCGCCCTTTCACTCGGCTTCCTCGTCAATATAGGTTCCACAAGCAAGAGATCCAATTCGGAGTTATCACTTATGCTCCTCCAAACTGAGTTACTCCATCCTATGATATATGTTCCCTCTGCGAATGAAGAATCCAAAGCCTTCTTTTTGGTTATAAGTTCAAGCAAAACAACCCTGTAACTATAAACATTCGAGTCCTTGCTCTTCGTTACCATAAATGCATTTTCTACAAAGCCAACAATCATTTGTCTTAGAAATATGAATATAGAATATCAAATATAATCTCAGAGTTTACCTGGTGCAACGTAGCCTATTGTACCTATAACAGCAGTGGAATGCCCTAAAGCAGAAGACTGATCCAGAACCTTAACAATACCAAAATCAGAGACGTGAGGCTCCATGTTAGAGTCTAAGAGGATCCTTTCTAGCTTAATGTCTCAATGCACCACAAGAGGATCACAATCATAATAGAGATACGCTAATGCATGGGCAGTTCCAATGGCTATCTTGTAACGTACGTTCCACTCCAGAGATGGTGCATTTGCTCCATGTAAAACACCATGAAGGCTTCAATTTTTCATGTGCATATAAAGGATTAATCCATAATCCTTTCTTAACCAAAACTCCTCTAACCTGATCAGATTTTGATGCCTAATTTTCCCAATTGTTTAAATCTCTCTAACCATACTCTTGCTCCCTCCTTTATGTTCAGTGAAGGCAATTTTCTTCCCAGTAAAAAGTTTTTCTTCACCTAATAAAGCCTTATAAACAGTTTCATGTGCTCCCCTCTCAATGATATATTTGTCATTTAGATTTTCAAGAGCTTTCATCACCTTGCTAAGTAAGGAAGTTGTACCCTCTTCGGCACCTATTTCAACATCTTGTTTCCATCTTCTTCGTAGAATAAACATACAAGCAAATCTAAGAAGCACAAAAGCAACCAGCAAAGCAAATACTACTATTACAATTTCCACTTTAATAGGGCCTTTCTGATTGCTTGATTGACTTGCACATGCTTTGAAAATTCTATTTTCGGTGCATGTTAAGTGACTTAACGGACTATAATTGACACATAAGCCAACATTGCTCAAGAATGAAGAGGGAGATGAGTTCAGCAAGTCTATCATCAAGTCTGGTATTGGACCTGTGAAGTGATTGTACTAAACATCTATTAAGAATAATGCATGGATACTATCAAGAGCTGCCAAAGTTCTAGTGAGATTGTTCTTACAGATATCAAGTCGTTCTAGCTTGATCATGGTTTTAAATAATGGTTTCGTGATCCGTTTTGGCATTAGTAACGGTGTAACAGTATCGGATTGATTCAGACTGTATCATTCAGCGCTGCCGTAAAATTTAAAAAATAGTTAATAAAATGCACCATATTAATGGAAAATGCAAAAGAAACTTTAACATCTAATATAATAAGTTAATAATTACTTTAAAATATATATTTGCACTAAAACTATACATTTGAAAAAATAACAAATATAATATGAAAATTATTATTTACTATAATAAAAAATGACATAAGAAAATACTTCTAACCTTTAATATGTAAATAATTATATTATATTAATATGATATTATTATAAATTTTTTGACAGATACAATAATAATAAAAATCACTACCAAAAAGAGTGGCATGGAGGATCTTGATTACTAGGCCCAACATTATAATCATCAACATTTTGGTTGCTCATTTCAGATGGAAATAACTACTGTAACATTTGTAGTAAAAAAAAGTCATGCAATGTCTAATGATTCACTAATATAAATTTATTAGTTCAAAAAAGTATATTATAATTAAAATTAATTATATGTAATTAAGAAGATAAATACAAATTAACTAATTAATTAATTATATATATATATATAACAATAATTTTCCCAAATATATAAAAATTTAAAAAAATTACATTATATATTATTACAATTGGTTTAACAAATATCTTCATAAACACAATTACTAGTAATCCTAAAAACATTAAGAGGCCCAAACAATATAATTGGGTTTATATCAGCTTCTTGGGCAAAGATGGAAAAATTGGACTTTGGGCTCCTTCTTCTTATTCTTCTTCTTCTTTTTCCTCTTCTTCAATGACACAACAGGCGTGACATGGGAAATCACACCAAATAATGATTGTTATAGCCAAATTAGCAACAACACGACCAATTCTTCCACCAAATCTAGGTTGTCGTATTCAGCCATTCCGATCCGGCTATATTTAGGATCGGCCACCTTGAAATCTGTTACGTATCTGCTGTTTTTTAAAACCTTGAGCTTAATCAAGCTCCCTAGTTTGGGAGGAATCGAACCAGTCAGCCCATTACTGTTGAGATTCAATGCATATTGCAGACCTCATAATGATCTAATTAATGAAGGAATCTCGCCCAATGTTACCTAGTTTGTGGATTGCTCCAGTACATAGAATGAAAATGGGAACCAAAAATGATATTTATCTAATTTTTAGAACAGTAAAGGTAGGCTTCTTCGATACAGTTAGTTAACTCTATCTTGCCACCCAATAGATTTCCACCAATCTGTAGATCTGTGAGCTTTTTAAGTTCTAATAGAAAATGCAGAATTCCACCAATAAAAGATTCTCCCTCAAAATTAAAATGGACAATTTTGTCCAATTCTTTAAACTTGAAGGAATTGAACCCCACATCAAATTTGTCTATTCTATACCAATTTGTTGGCTGAGACGACAGAAAACATTCCAGTTGGTTATGTGAAAGATCTACAAGCTTAAGTTGTACAAGATTGCCTAGCTATGGAGGTAAAAAAACCTGTGAACTTGTTCTTGGGAAAATCCATATAATCGAGACAACCACAATTACTGAGGCTTAGTGGGATCGAACCTCCAATATTATTTTCACTATTGTCTATGTGTGAAAGACTGGGATTTTTGAAATATTCTAGAAAGGGCCTTGTCAGGTTGTTCTCACTAAGGATCAATCTTTAAAGAGTTAAACAGCTGAAATTTGGATATCAACACAAAGCCTTATAGGCCTAATGAAAAGAAACTAAACTCAAGGATGATTAGTTGCTATTTTATTGGATACTCTAAAATATCAAAGATATAAATTTTATGATCCCACAACTAAGTCAATTTTTAAGTCAGGTCATGCCTGGTTCTTTAAGGATGTTGAGTTTGCGGGCCAGATAGAGTTAAAGACTTTGTCTTTAAAGAGGAATATATTTAGAATATTTTGATAGTACCATAGGTGCTATTGGTATTTGATTAGGATTATATTCCTGACTTTGTTCAAGATATAGCACACCAAGATAATGTTAGAGACCTCCAATTCAAGAAATTATTCAAGAAGAACAAACTCTACCACCTTAAAAACCTATGCCATTTAAGTGATCCATTAGAAAAAGAAGAAGTGAAATGCCAGATGATTATATTATACTTATTCATGAACATGAGGCTGACATTAGAGTGATGGAAGATTATTTAATCAACTTTCATTAAGCTACAAAAAGTTTTAATTCTCAAAAGTGGATTAATGCCATGAATAAAGAGATAAAGTCCATCAAAGACAATAATGTATGGGATCTTGTCCCATTGCCAGAACGTGTAAAACCCATTGGTTACAAATGGAGATTTAATACTAAGAGGTATTTGAAAGGCAATATAGAGAGCTATAAAGCACGTCTTATTGCAAAGAGCTTTACATAAAAAAAAAAGGCATTGATTATAAAGAGATTTTCTCCCCTGTTTCTTTGAAAGAATATTTTAGGATTATAATGGCATTAGTGGCATCTTTCAATCTTGAGTTGCATCATATAGATATAAAGATAACGTTTCTCAATGGCAACATTGATGAGATGATTTACATAGTGTAACAAGATTACTTTATGTCTGGAGACCCAAAGAATATGGTTAATGTTTGGAGACCCAAAGAATATGGTTTACAAACTTAAGAAATTCATTTATAGACTCAAGCAAGCATCTCGACAATGGTATTTCAAGTTTCATCAAGTGATAATCTTGTCCTGTTTTGAGGTGAATTTCTTTGATGATTGTATATACTATAAATTCTATGGGAGCAAGTATATTTTTCTAGTTTTATATATTGATTACATTTTTGAAATTTTGCTTGCTAGTAACGATATAGGCTTATTGCATGAAATTAAGAGCTTTTTAGCTAAGAACTTTGAGATAAAAGATCTTGGTGATGTTTCTTTTGTGTTAGGCATCTAGATACATTGAGATCACTCTCAGAGTATTCTTGGATTATCATAAAAGGGCTATATCAAAAAGATTCTCAAAAGATATGTATGGAGGATTATAAACTAGGTGATACCCCTATGGTTAAGGGAGACAAGTTTAGTCTCAAATAGTTCCTTAAGAATGATTTTAAGGAAAAGGAAATGCAAAAGATTCCTTATGCATCAACAATAGGGAGTTTGATGTATGCTCAATTTTGTACATGTCTAGATATTATGGTATATCATTAGGATATTGGGCAAATATTTAAGCAATCTAAGATTAAACCATTGAAATGTAGTCAAATGAGTCTTACAATACTTATAGAGAATAAATAACTACATGCTCACATATCGGAGGTCAGATCAACTTAAGATCATTGGGTATATGAAGAACTTCATTTCTCCATTGGCATTAAGGGAAGATTTAGCTTTTCAATTCCACTAGGCATAAAATGCAGCCCTCTTATACAGCTAGAGGTTGAAGAAATGCCACATCCGCTTGCAATAAAAATGTTTCTTGATATGAGAAGTTTGGATTGAGCTTTTAGGACATGCAACTAAAGCAAAAAAAATGTTATTTTCTAGTGCCTAGGCCCTTACTCAGGAAAGAGGCAGGAAAGATTATAGAAAGCATGCTAAGTTAAGAAGAACATAAGTAAGACTCTATAGCTTGAGTTTTTGGTGTTCTTATTGAGTTCATAGCTGATTTTTCCATTTAAGCCGATTCATGTAAGATTTTGGCATGTTGGGGGAGAAGCTGATTAGCCTCCATTAGTATATGAAGCCTCACTTTAGTTTAAAAAAAGACGAATCTGCTATGCCTCTTCTTGTTTTATCTTAAAGCCTAGGTACTAAAGAAGTTTACTATCATAACAAAAAGCATATTATAATCATACCATACTACCCAAAAGCATACCACCCAAACAAATAATACCATCTCAGGTATAGCAGAAAGCAAGGTCAAGCAAACTAATTTACTCCAACTACCCAAGCCAATATCACTGATAAGGAAGGAAAGGATACTGCCTTAGCTACTAAAGTAAGGAGTGTCTAGGGCTTCGCGCTTACATGCCCCTATTGTCTTTCTTTCTCAAGAAAAAATTAACTTCGGTCCTTATCCAAACCTATTTACTATCAAGAAAGCATACCATTCCTAAAAAGGAGAAAGCCTACCATACACAGCATACCAAGAAGGTATCAAAAGCATACCACTAGAAGGGACTCTGATTTTGCTAGATGCCAAAATAGTATAAAATATAAATTAGGCTATATCTGTCTACGAGATGGGCGTGCTAAATAGTCTCTTATAGCCTTTTCTATCATGGAAACAGAATTCGTAGCGTGTTATAAGGCATCCAATCATGGAATATGCCTGCAAAATTTTATCATTAGACTACACATAGTGGACGGTATAGAAAGGCAACTCAAGTTATTTTATGACAATAAGTCAACAATTTTATCATCTAACAATAACAGGAGCTCAACAAAGTCAAAGCATATAGATATCAAGTTCCTTGTTGTTAAGAAAATAGTTCAGAGTGGACAGTTGTCTATAGAGCACATTGGAACAAACTCCATGATTGCAGATCCACTTACTAAATGAGTGACATAAAGTGTTTTATAAGCACACTACTCGTATGGGTGTGTAAGCACCCAATTTCGGGATAACTAGAATATGGATGCGAAAGAGGACTCCGATGATGAAAACTTGTCACAAATAGGTCTCTAGTATTTAAATTTTGGATTCAAAGGCTTGATTGCATTTCTTCGGACTAAATTGAAAGTTTTTCTTTTCCTTCAAGGGTCTTTTTGTAATTAAAAGTTAAAAAAAATCCGATCGGAATTCTGAATTTTCGGTCGGAAATATGGAATTCCGATCGAAATTCCATATGTTCGATCGGAAATCTACAAAATTCCGGTCGAAATTGCAGAATTCTTGTTAGAATTACAGAACTCCGGTCGGAATTACAGAATTTTGGTCGAAATTACATAATTCCGGTTGGAATTACAGAATTCCGACCGGAATTCTAGAGTACCGATCGGATTTTCCAGAAATTTTTTTTATTTTAATTTTTTTATTAATTTTTCTGAAATTTGATTGGTCAAAAATTAATTAATTAATAAAAAATAATAAAAAATAAATTAACGTATATCAGCTCTGCTCTATCTTTTATCCTATCTACGTAACCATGATCATTTTATCTCTACGTAATCTCTTATCCCGTAAAACGGATTTGGGGATTGACGGAGAATAAAAGGTGGAGAGGAGAGCGTAGAGAAGGAGGAAAAAAAAAAGAGGAACGGAAGAAAAGCAAAAAAAAAAAGAAACAGGAAGAGGCAGAGAGGAAAAGAGAGAAAAAAGAGATTGTTTTTCCTTTAATTTCTGAAAATTTTCAAAAGTGTATTTTTGGTCCGGTAATGATTTTGACGAAAACAAGCCAGAATACGTGAATCAATTTTGGAGATCCATTCAGACGGTGAATGAAATACATCTTCTGAGGAGCCAATCAATACTGCATCCATCATACTCGTTTTTTTCTTGAACTCCTTTTTCTTATTTTATTTATTTGTTTTTGATCTGTGATTCTGATTTGATTTTTATTGGTTACTAATCCTTTTTTATTTATGTGTTTATGATTCTGGATGGATAATTTGAATCCGTGGTGGTGAACAAGATCTATGAAGATCCATGGAATGCCATGGATTAACCTCCATATTCAAACTATTTTAGGGTTATTTTGTTCGTATTGTAGATTTATTTTATATGTTATTTTATTTTTGGGTTGTAGTTAATTTTATCTTTTTTTAGTAGATTATTGTAATAGCCCCAACAGTGGGAATAGTGGAATTATACGTGCATGTGTTTTTAATTGGTTAGTAAATTATGTTTCATTTGGTAATTCAATTAAAATTAATGACGGCTTTAGATTAATTTAGGTTGTATGTAATTGAAATAGGGTTAAAAAAATCACGTAATGTTTATTTTTTATCTATTATTTTTATTTGGGCTTGTTTTTAACTTTATTTGCTTTGGGTTCTAAGCCCACATGTAAATCTAACTCCTTTAAAATTAAATTTAGGTTTAATTAATTAATTTAGGCCCATTAGGTTAATTTAGATTTTAGGCCCATTTTTAATAAAATTAACTTAGACATAGCCCATTAATAAAGTCTCTTTTATAATTTGTAAACTTAGGCCCACTTTCTTTAGAATTAAGCCTACTAATTAATTTCTTTTTTTCTTTTAAAACTTAATAGACTTAGGCCCACTCTTAGAATTAAAAATAATAGATTTAGGGATATTAATTAATCAAAATATAGGCCCATTTTTAGTTTCATTTTCATTTGTAAATAAAATATGTAGATTTAGTTAACTTAAAATAAACTTAAATATAGTTTAGATTTAGGGACATTATACTTTGAATGCATTTGTTATGTGCTTTTTCATTGATTGGTTGCCTTAGGGTTAGATGGATGTTCAGATTAGGGTTTAATGAAATTGCATGTAATTAAGGAATAAGATAGTAATTAATAAAATAAATCTAAATGAACACAAGACTAAAAGAAGCTGGTATTCCGTATCCAGAACTCCTGGTTGTGGTGCTAGCTTGTATTAGAGAATCGAGTTACCACCACTTTCGATATGTCCCAGTTATTACCCTGGGTGGTGACTCCTCATCTCCACACCATGTCTTTGTGACAGTGGTTAGTGGGTTCCCTAGAGCCCTGAGCTCAAACAGTGTCGCGGTTGAAATAAACTTGGGCGTGTGCTAAACCCCGCCGTCTACAAGCACATGGACTCATACTTTCTCTAATTAATCCCTTGGATAACAACTCTTAAACCTGACATTGGAGCTCTTTAGTTTCTTTGGGATTACTCCTATAAGCTGGTCTATTAGGTATTTGTGCACCAGGAATGAAATCAATTTGATGTTCGATCCCTCTTAATGGAGGCAAACCCTTTGGCAATTTCTTCGGGGAACAAATCTTCATACTCCTGCAAAAGAATTTGAAAAGAACTAGGCAAAGAAGAAGAAGAAAGATTAGGGTTAGTGGACAAATAGGCACCTTTGTACAAAAAAGTACAAGTAGAGGCTGCCTAGTTAATAAAGCCTTTCGCACCTCACCCTCTCTAGCATAAAAATTGCCTTTTACCTCTTTTCTTTCCACTCTTTGCACACTAAATTCTCCTTTTGCATGCGCATCACACTCATTCTTTTTGCACATCCCCTCTTTCTCTCCTTTTTCCACTCGTTTCTCACACCTCTCTAGGCTTTTCTCACATCTCTCCTTTTGTTTGTGCGCCTTTTCTTTTTCATGCGCACTCTCACACTCACTTAAAAATTTTTGATCTTCAAATACTTGCTTTGGAGTCAAAGGAACAAGAGTAATAGGCTTATTGTTCATAATAAAAGAGTATTTATTAGTAAAACCATCATGCTTAGCTCGCCTATCATATTTCCATGGGCGTCCTAATAGTATATGACTAGCTTGCATAAGAACTACATCACATAATATTTCATCATGATATCGCCCAATAGAAAATGCTATCATTGCTTGCCTAGTAACCTTAATATCCCCACAATCATTCAGCCATTGTAATCTATAAGGCCTAGGATGTTTA
>CATIWM010002328.1:0-16733 GCA_949671775.1 Mallotus repandus | reverse complement strand
TTAAGGCTTCTTGTAGCTTCTTGGACCTTAACCTTGTAATTGGGCCTTGTGGCATGATTAAAGGATCCTTAGCTTTATCTTTGAGGTTCTTGTTGTCCTCTCCATCAAATCCATCTTCAAGCTTGGCCATGTCCATATCACAAATTCTAATTTAAGTTAGATTACAAAGTTATAATAAGTTAATTGATAAAAAAAAACTACAAGAGCAAATTATGAATTTTAGAAAAAAATTAAAATTAAAATTTTCAAAACTCTAAATTAAATTAGTAAAAAATAAATATTTTTATTTTAAATAGTTTTTTGTTGATCTCCTTACCACAAGTGCAGGGGTTGACAAGTAATAAAGTGATGAGAAAGTACCGTTCCCTCGAGGATTGATACTAATCGCCTATTAGTCTTAGTTGTAGTTGTTTAGAGCTTACGAATTGTGATTTAAAGAAAGCAAATAATAAACTAAATGACCAACAAACAAGTAATATAAATTAAACTATGGCTAACCAAATTAATAAAGGACTAAATCAATTGGGAAACATGTTATTAGGAGATTAAGCACCACATTGTCATTAAGTTAAATGATAGAATAAATCAACCCGAATGCACATCTCAGGTTTTTCAAAGATCATTAAGCACTCTCTCTCAAGTAATACTCAACTTAACATGCATGAATCAATTGAAACTCAAAATCATAACTTATCTCTCATCATCACTATGAAAATAGGCAAACATCAAGCATACAAGGTATTAAGCAAAACCCATAAGAGAATTAGATAAAATTAAGCTTTCTCAAGTCATTTAACTAATCTAACTTGTATTTGTGGGTCTATTAGATCCACCATTTCTTAATGTATAGATCTAAACTAGAGTTATATCTGGTGTAAACATAACAGTCAACAAGTATAACAAATACAATATACATAAAAGAGAAAATAACATCTATCAAATTAACTTAAATTAAATGGGTCTCAAAATCCCAACAAAAAAATAAACTTAGCCAAACATGACTGTATAATTCATCATTTAATATTTACATACAACCCAAGAGATCATAAATAGAAAAGGAGTTAGAAATTATTATCAAGAAGCTTTGGGTCTTCAATGGAGTCTCATTTTCTAGCTTCTTTTTCTCCTCTTTCTTCTTCTTCTTCTTTCTCTTGATTGTATTGGGTCTTGAGTGAGCGAGAGAATGAGAGAATCCCCCTTGTAAATTATTACTTTTGTCCTTTATAGTCTCTTCTATAATGTCTTTTCACCTCCCTTAGATTTTTTTCTTTAAAATAGTACACCTTAGCATGTCCTGTGCTAGAAAAGAGCTATCTATGATTGCGTATCAGCCGCGATCATGATAGAAGGGCATCTCATGAAAGGGTAGCGATCGCTATTCATCCATGCTCGCTATAGAAGCTTTGGCTTGCAAGAACCCATGATCGTGTAAGAGGCACGACCACGCAGACCTCGATATCACTAGGGGTAGCTGACTTCAATCAACCTGTGATCACGCATTCAGTTGCGATCATGACAGAAGGTTGGTTTTGCCTCTTGCTCTGCTTTCTTCTTCTCTTTGTTCCTTTTTCCTTCATCATCCACCTCTTTTACTTCTTTTTCCTATAAAAACTAAACAAAACATAAAAGTATCTAATTCTATATGTTAACCTATACTAAATGCTAACTAAATGCTATATTGAGTCCTAATTCTATATGTAATTTGGCACCAACATTTTTCTCTAATTTTTTTGGGAATTCAAATAAACAAAATAATAATATTTTTAAATAAAACATTAGTAGAAATCAATAAAATCATTTTAATAGTTTTAGAAGATATTAACAACTTAATAAAAAAAAGCTTTTTTATTAATGAAAATTTAAAAAATAACATTTATTTTTAAAATAAAAATTTGTTTTTAAATAATAACTTTATCTAAAAATATATGTTCATGTTAAGTTAATTTCTCTAATTTATTTTATATGTTTTTCAATTTGTTATCTTTAATTTTGAACAATCATATGAATTTGGACACTTAATTATATGTATATTCAATTTTTTGAAGTTCTTTATGCCAAATATATATAAAAGAAGATATTTTCTTAAAAAAATAAAGATTAAATTGATTGACTATTTATTTTTACTAATGTTGATATTTCTTTTGTTAGGTGTACTAATTTTTTATTTTTTAATTACTTTTACTAGTTATAGAATATTTTTACTAATTTTTTATTTTGTTTTAATTTTTTTGCTACCATGTGATGTGGGTATGCAATTTTTCTTTTTTAAGTATTGTTATTAATAAATTGTGTCAAGACGTTGAATTCAGTTAATTTTTGTAAAAATATATTTATGATTTATTTCCATACAAGTTCTACTTTAAAAATAATAATTTAATACATTTTTTTTTTAACAACCATAATTCAATAAGAGAAAGAGACATAGATATACATCTAGCTAGGATAGGCACGGATTTTACTTCTACAAGTAGTCAACTTATGGTAGAAGTTAACTATTTGACTATCGTTAACAAAATAACAGTTAGCCAAAAAGAATAAGAGGCATACAACTTAAACAACGTTGGATGTAGTGGTCTTAAACGCAGAGGCGTCATTAAGAGAGGAATGCTGAGCAGAGGTGCCTTGAAAGGCAATGCCTAGGGCACATGAATATTGAGATGATGGGCTCAGACATGGACCGTCTACAAACTTAGAACCTTTTGTTGTTGATGGATTAAAATAGCGGCTTGGGCTTCTCCACTTTTCTAGGCTTCCAATTCTTTCCTCTTCGAGATAGGCCCATCTTGATTTACCTCTGCAAGTCCCAAAGCAATTGCTGCCATTTCAGTCTGACACTGTAATTACTGCTAATTAACAGCTAAGCCTAGCTCATCATTTGCTATTGCGTGAGAAATATGTTACGCTGGTAGGGAGGCATGAGTAGTTGCTCCAGACGATAACTGACAGAGACACGTCGCTTGTGAGGGAGCAAAACTGAGAGATAATGTTTCAATGGAACTTGAAAGAGCAATAGCAGATGAAGCTTCCTTCTTAACCATAGGCAGATGAAATACAACCTTACATAAGGGTTCTGATGGCATTTGAAGTTCATCTTTCACCTTTATAGACTTAAGAAGGAAAGTATTCTTTAACTTCAAATCATGGCCTTGGAGGACCGATGCAAAGCTCCAATCATGGTGCTGATTGGGAACCCTAATGATGAAGGATGACCAGGTGTTGGTGTTGATGGAAGGGCTCGAGTAGTTTTCAACTTAGAGCTGCTGATGGTGAGAATGGTGGTATTTCTCAACTTCACTTAACACAACAAAAGAAAGTAGCAAGAGCTGAAAAAACATTTTTTATTTCACCATAGCCAAGAAGAAAAGAGCTATCAGAGCTATGTATATAATGTGAGATTCTTTAATCTATATTATATTATTTGATTTCCAATATACAGTTCATTTAATACATATTTGATAATGGATTTTTTTACATTTTCTTATGCCATATCCATTCTTGTCAATTTCAATATTAATTTTAATTTTATTATTTTTCTTCAATTATTTATCTCTTATTATATACTTTTCAATTATTTATCTCTATATTCTATATTCCATTTATCTTTTATTTTATTTTTCACTTTTTAATTAGGCTAATCATATATTGTTTAACTTATAAATTAATAAAAGGCAAAACCCATCCTAAAGGCCCTTAAACTTATCGGCTTTTTAGTTTTAGGCTCCTAAAGTTTCATGTTGTATATCTAGGCCCTCGAACTTCATAGGTTTGAAGTTTCAAACCCTTATGTTAATATTTTAATAAAAATTATTTTCTTTTGTTTCTTGAAGTTTTATATTTCTAACATTTATACCATTTTTTACCTTTTAAATTCTATATCACTTTTAAAATTTTTTCACCAGTAAAAAATAAATTTACTTATTTTAATTTCTAATATTTTAAATTATAAACATAAATTTATATTCATTTTTTAATAATTTTAAATTTGAAAAATAAATGAATAAGTTAATGTTAAGATAAAAAATTATAATAAAACTACTATTTTTCAAAATAAAATATTATGATGAAAATGAACATCATAATTAAAAGAGATTATGACAAAAATATTTTATAATTCTTCAAAATTTAAATTTTATATTTTTAGTACATTTTTTAGTTTTTTGTTGTTTGGCAGTTTGCGCAAGTGCACGGTTCGCAACAAGTAGTATAGTTTGAGTATCGAGTATCGTTTTCCACGGGGAGATTGATACCAAGTACCAGCCTTAATTCCATTTCCACAAGCTAACAAAATAGATTAATTAAGATAGAAAAATATATTAACTTACAAAGATAAATTCTAAATCTAAAATATTCCTTTTAAAAATTCAATAATCGAAAGATAGAGCCTGGATTCGATTCACTAGACACTTACTTGAATTATAGGATTTAATTTTAATTCAACTTGTTAATACAGTGAAGGGTATATTACTCAAATTACTTAAAGTCTCTTTTGAGATCATTCAAGCATGTCAAAACTAATTACCGCCTATTTTCATGTTGAAGTTAATTAATTAAGACTCATTAAGTTCCTTAGCAATTTAATACTCCTTGAAGGATTTGTCTCCTTTCATGATCGAGGTTCCTAAGTTTCATAAGTCTATGAGCTAATAGATCATGCATCTTTCATTATCTCTAATCTACCCATAAACATGCATTTAATCAGGCCTAAAATCAAATACAAAAACATATAAAAGCAACCTGTAAAATTGACAAACTATTAACTTATTGAATAAAAATCCAAACGAGCAGTAGTCTAGCTACATGAATCCAAACCCTGAGTGAATTAGTTACACATAATAAAAATTGCCATAATCAAAGATAATCTAAGCATCAGAACAATTTTGTTGAATATGGTTGGCTTAAATCTCTGCTCCTTCTCTACTCAAAAATATCTCTAATTGATGGATTGGTGAATGAATTGATGATTAAATCAATGAATCAATTTGGCTTAACATCTCTTCTTTTTGTAGCCCCAGAACTTCAAATTCTACAATATTCTTATTTTGTAATCTTCCAAATATGAAATCTTTTAAATATGAAATCTTCTAATTCCATAATCCTGAATGAAAGAGGAAGATTTTTCATGAGCGCATGGCTAGGCACTCGGGTGTGTACAAGGGCGTGTATGCAGGCGTGTACGTGAATTTTGTGTGCACACCCTAGTGCATGGCCATGCGCTCGGGTGTGTACTATTCCATATTTGTGCATGGCCTAATACATGGCCGTGTGATGGGGCATGCATAACTTCTTCATCGGTTTCGCTTTAATCATGTCAGTGCATACCTTCTTGCACAGGTGTGTGCTAGCTTGTGTATATGAGACTTTCTAGACACGGTTCCAGACATGGGCGTGCAACATTCTAGCCCCCAAAACTGCAAAAATTTGGTTTATTTAGACATTATAATGCATATAATTATTAAACAAACATGCAAACGTAATCTTTAAAAAGCAATTTAACAATATTATGCTAAATGCAAGTAAAATTAATAAAATTAAATAAACTTATAAAAATATATTATAAAACTTATAAAAATACTTCTAAAATTATATATATAAATGACACACAACAAATTCCCCCATACTAAATCTTTGCTTGTCCTCAAGCAAAAATGCACAAAAACACTCATCAATGCAACGAACCTAGCATATCAACAAACTTCAAAGTGCCCATCTGCCATAATCATAGGTTAATACAAAGCTTATAAATTAGAATTAGACTGATAAATTCGAAGTTAAAGATGTAAGTTTTACCAAGTGAAGAGCAAACTAAACCATTGAATTTTTGAAAACTAATAAGTTGATAATCAAGAAAAATAAAAGCAAGTGATACTACTTCTTGCAACCTCCAGCCGCCCGTTGATTCCATTACATAAAAGATAGCAATATTTTATTTTATTAGTGAGTGTGTTTTACGCTCCATCTCACTTTAATCTCTTTATTCTTCTCACTTTTAGTAATCACCCACTGTTCCAATATTACTAAGATTAGAGCAATGGAGTAGATTTCAGAGCATACAAATATAAAATTTATACACTGCTCTAAAGAGAGTTTTTTTTATTGCTATCATGCACGTGCTAGAGTCACTATTAAGTGTCACTTACAAGCATTTTTCTAAACTATTAACTCGCAGATTTAGTTATTCAAAAGAAAATAAGCATTAAGTTCAATAGAATTTCAAAAGTCTTTAACTGTAAATTATCAACCTAACTTAAAATTTACAAATCAAGCATTAATAGAAGATTATGAAATATGTACACTGAAATCACATTTGATGTACTCTGCTCATCATAGTGATAAATTACAAAAATTTAGTTTGTGAGTATGTTAGATGCAGATATGCAAATATGATGAAATGCAAGCATAATGTCTATATCCTTTCCCATAATTAAACAAGTTAGTGTCCTCAGTGACTCAAAGAAATAAAATAAAATAAGCAAGAGCTGAGAAAAATGACTTCCCTAGATGAGAGGGAGGCACAAAATGTCCTTAAAAACAAAATGCATTAAAGCAAAAAAAATATTAAGGAAACAACATTAAAAGGACCGAAAACAAACATAGGTAGTATATAAACACCAGTGCGAGAAAAGAAATAAAATGACAGTATAAAAGAAAGGGAAATAAAAATAAAGAAAGCAGTAAACTAGGCATCGCAATCATAGTCATGCTCCCTATCAAAAGCAGTGGTGTCAACATCGTTAATAGGAGAAACATTTAGTGGGGCATCATCTAGTGAACCAGCATCCTCCTCGGTAGTGTCAAAATCCTCAAACAGGGGTCGGGGAGGTAATTAAAAACCTTGTCCTTAATAGAGCTTCTAGAGTCCATCACAAAGCCAGACAAAAGTGGCGATATGAAAATGCTGGGTATGCTACATCTTAAGAATAGTAAGCTCTAAGTCACTAGGAGCAGCGGTGGAGGAAGAAGGGTCTGCTGCTATAGTAGGGGGCACAACAGATACCTGTAGAGGAATACTAGCGGTGGGATGAGCTAGAGCGTCAGGAGCAATAGGAGTGTCATAAAGCAAGATATATCATTTATTGCGCTTCTCAATAATACTGATGTTTCTCATGATGTGCAAGTTAAAGGGAAGCATGGAATAAATCTCAGTCAGTCCAGTAAGCGAGTTAAAAAAACCCAGTCCCTTAGCTAGTTGAGTGATATATGAACCTCCACATAAAGCTCCTCTCTTTTTCCTAGCCATCCCCTCCATGTACAGAGCAAATCCAAATCCTAAGTGAGGGACTAAACCTTTATGGAAGCATCGAAGATAAAATAGATCCCGATTAGTAACTACACCTGTACTCTCTCAACACCCACAAATGGTAAAGACAATTAGCCTATGTAAATAGCGCAGGGTGGGTTGCTTATGCCTGAGCTCTTAGTGATTCGAGGGTTGTAAGGGTTTGGATCTAAATTACCTACCTCCCTCCAATAGACATGAGGAACTTCAATTCCTATGTCAATGACAGACTATTGATAGTCTGGACTAGAAATAAAATTTTAGTCATAAAAGCCACAATTGAGAGCAAAATTAGTAAGTAAAAAAGAAAAATATTAATCGCCCAAACTAAATTGTACAGTACCATGCTTGGAAAATAAAGCATGTTTGTTCTCAAAAGAAAAAGTAGAGAGAAATTTAAGTAGGAGTTCTCAGTACACAGGTTCATAAATTTGAACAAAAAGGTCCCACTTAGAATTTGCTATCATACTCCTAACAACATCTCCTAAGCCAACTTCATTTAATGCTATTGACCAAAAATAATAACTTGGTTGAATAGGTAAAGGAGAAAGATTGGTAAATCTTACCTGAGCAGGGGATCCAAATTGAAGGAGGCAATGCACAAATGCTTGGGAGGACCCAGGACTCGAGACACGTGGAGAATGTGGATGCTGGTCAATATGTTTTCGCTTTGAACGACTAGTAGAGGATGCATTCTTTGTGCGCACAATTCTTTTTGACTGAATAGAAAACGGCAAGAGGGATGATGATAAAAAAAAAAGGAAAAATATTGGAGTAAAAGTGAGGGGAAAGTGTAAAGGATTGAGAGTGGAGAGTAAAAGAAAGATAGAATAGAGTAGAAAAAGAAAGAAAAGAATTTGAAAAAGAAAGAAAAGAAAAATAAAAAAAGTGAAAGTGAATGATGGAAAGCAAAAAGTTAAATGGGATTTTATAAGGAGGTAGGTTGGTTTAATAAAATGGAATGGGCCATGTTGGCTTAAAAAAGAAAATACAAATAAATAAATAAATAATTTTAAAAATTTGTAATTGATGTTGTACACGGTAATGCACTCTACCATATACGTCAATGTGTGTGCACGATGCAGTGCACATATATTATGTGTGGCTGTGTATGATAGGTGAGGTGCATGTTCAAGTGCACGTCATGCATTGGTTAGTGTAAGCATTATGAACGCACATGGTCTAATGCACTCAATCGTGTGTGGTATCATGTACGTCTTAGATTAGTGCAAGGTTGAATACACAGTTGTGTGTTTGACCATGTAATATTGAAAAAAAATTTAGAGAAAAATTACACGGTTGTGTATTCACCCGTGTACTCACCAGTGTATGCACAAAAATAAATGCACGAGCGAGGACATGACTGTGCACATACTTGTGTGTAAATGGCGTACCTTGGCACGACTTGTCGCATGGCCGTGCATATCCACCTCTGTAGTTTTACAAAATTAAACTGCAAAAAAGTAGTAGAAAACTAATTATGAACAGAAAGTTAAATTAAATAAATAAATAAGAAATTGCCAAAATTAAGTTAGAACAAATTAAATTAGAGTGTAATGGGTTTCCTCCCATTAAGCACTTGTTTAAAGTCATTAGCTCGACTGTATTTTACTAATGTCTTAAACTGAGTTAAGAAGTGCAAGTGATGCACTAGCTGGGACAACTTCATTATGAAAGTAGAGCTTTAATCTTTGTCCATTAACTTTGAAAGCTCTAGTGTCTATGCTCCACACTTCTACTGCTCGATGAGGATACACATTTTTAACAATGAAGAGGCTTGACAATCTATACTTAAGTTCCCTTGGGAATAGCTTTAGTCTTGAATTAAACAGAAGTACATGGTCTCCTTCTTTAAATTATTTTTTAATAATATGCTTGTCATGCCATCTTTTTGTCCTTTCTTTGTAAATTTTGGCATTTTCATATTAATTTAATTTAAACTCCTCAAGCTCATTCAACTGAAGCAGTCTTTTCTCACTAGCTATTTGTAAATAAAATTTCAGGAATTTAGTTGCCGAGAATGCTTTGTGCTCCAACTCCACAGGCATGCAGGGAGTTAGAAGGAGTGATGAACCAATGGGGGTCTTGAATGCAGTTTTTTAAGCCCACAAAGCATCATCGAGTTTAGCAGACAATCTTTTCTTGAAGCATTTACTGTCTTTTCTAGAATAGATTTGATTGCTCTATTTAATATCTTGACTTGACCACTCGTCTGGGATGGTAAGGAGTTACAACCTTGTGAGTGACATCATATTTCTTTAGTAAACCTGAAAACTGGTGACTGCAAAATGCATTCCACCATCAATGATTATAGCTCGAGGTGTCACAAACCTGGAGAATTTATTCTTTTGAAGGAATCATGTCACAAATCTAGCGTCATTGGTTGGAGATGCTATTGTTTCCACCCATTTGATACATAGTCTACACCTACCATAATGTATTTTTTGCTAAATGAGATTGGGAAGGGTCCCATAAAGTCTAGACCACATACATCAAACACCTTAACTTCAAGAATTCCATTTAGAGACATCTCATTGTGTTTTCCTATGTTTCATGTTCTCTGGCATTTGTCACATTTTAAGACAAAATTTTGAGCATCTTGGAAAAGAGTTGGCCAGTAAAACCCCGCTTTGAAGAACTTTTACTATGGTCTTGGTGGAACTAAAGTGTCCACTACATTCTAGAGAATGACAGTGTGAAAGCATATTTTCAACTTCATCTTCGGGCAAGCACCTCCTAATCAATCCATCTCCACACCTCTTATAAAGAAGAGGTTCCTCAAAATAATAATATTTGATGTTTGAGAAAAAATTCTTCTTTTATTGGTAAGAAAGATTGGGAGGCAGGACACCACAAACTAAGTAATTTATATAGTTTAAATACCATGGTGTCACATTCTTGACCTGCATTAGGTGTTCGCCTTTGAAGTAGTCATCAATTGGTAGCTCATTGTCTCTGTTTGGTAGCTTTAATCTTGAGAGATTGTTTGCAATAACATTTTCAGCCTCTGCTTTATATATGATTTCCATATCAAACTCTTGGAGCAGGAGGATCCATCTAATGAGGCACGACTTAGCATCTTTCTTTGAGAGGAGATATTTCAAGGCTGCATGGTCAGTGAAGATGATTACCTAGCTACCTGTTAGATAAGAACAAAATTTATCAATGGCAAATGTAATTGCTAAAAGCTCTTTTTTAGTAGTAGCATAATTTAATTGGGCCTCATCAAGTGTGTGACTAGCATAGTAGATAGCATATGCTTGCTTGTTTCTCCTCTGTTCTAAAACAACGCCTACAACATAGTCAATTGCATCACACATAATTTCAAAAGGAAGACTCTAGTCAGGAGGTTGTAAAATTGGTGTAGAAATAAGTGATCCTTTTAACCTACAAAAAGCATGAAGACATTGTTGATCAAATATAAATGAAGTATCCTTGGCTAAAAGATTAGTGAGAGGTTTAGCAATTTTTGAGAAGTCTTTAATAAATCTTCGATAAAAACCAGCATGTCCCAAAAAACTATGAATTCCTTTCACGCTTGCAAGAGGTGGAAGCTTCTCAATTACTTCAATTTTGGCTTTATCAACCTCTATTCCTTTGTTAGACACTAAGTAACCCAAAGCAACTCCTCTGGTTACCATAAAATGGAATTTTTCCCAGTCTAAAACTAGGTTAGCTTCATTACATCTCAACAAAACTTTAGATAAATTGTTAAGACAATTTCAAAAGAGGTACCATAAACGGAAAAGTCATCCATGAATACTTCCATAATGTTCTCTACAAACTCAGAGAAAATTGCAATCATGCACCTTTGAAAAGTAGCAGGAGCATTACACAACCCAAAGGGCATGCACCTATAAGCATAAGTTCCATAAGGACAACTAAAAGTAGTTTTTTCTTGGTCCTTTAGGTGGGTAAGGATTTGAAAGAATCCCAAATACCCATATAAGTATTAGAAAAAGGAATGTTGAGCTAATATTTCTAACAACTGATCAATAAATGGGAGAGGAAAATGGTCTTTCTTGGTAGCTTTGTTCAATTTCCTATAATCAATGCACATTCTTCATCTTGTGACAATTCTAGTGGGAATCGATTCATTATTTTCATTTTTAACAACTGTCATCCCTCCTTTTTTAGGAAACATATGAATTGGGCTAACCCAATTACTATATGATATTGGATATATTATGCCAACATCTAATAACTTCATAATTTCCTTTTTAACTACCTCATTCATGTTAGGATTTAATCTATGTTGATTTTTAATGGAAGGATTACAACCTTCCTCTAAATGAATCCAGTGCATGCAAAATGAAGGGCTGATTCCTTTTAAATCATCAATAGTATACCCTATGATTTTTCTATGATCCCTAACCCTTCTAAGCGGCTTATCCACTTGTTCTTCATTTAACTGTGCATTAACAATAATAGGATAAGTAGAATTTGGTCCTAGAAAAGCATACCTCAAGTCGGGAGGAAGCTGTTTAAGTTTAACTTTTGGTGCATCTTCCTCCTTCAAAGTGTAAGTAGGGCATATATTATGAGGTAAGGGTTCTTACCTTAGAGACTTACAGTGTGGCAGTATGTGTTTTGTATTTAATGTGTTGGTGTAAGCCGCTGCCTCATTGTCTTCTTCTTCAAAATCTACCTCATGAATTAGACTTGCTTCCAATAAGTCTTGGGGATGTTGCTATTGAAAAACTTGTGTTACACTGTTCTAGACTGTATCAATTTGAAAACATGTCTTCACCGTAGAAGGATCTTTTGTCATTTTGAAAATGTCAAACTCCACAGTCTCTTCCCCAACTTCTAACTTGATTTTTCCCCGCTTCACATCAATAATTGCTCCAGCTGTAGTAAGGAAAGGCCATACAAGGAAGATGGGGATTTGGAGATCTTCTTCCATGTCTAGAATCACAAAGTCGCAAGGCACATAGAATTCCCTAACTTTTACTAGTATATCTTCCAAAATTCCTTCAGGGTAAACTATAGATCTGTCAACTAGCTGTAAAGAAATATTTATACTCTTAGGCTCACCTATATTTAATTTCTAGTATAAAGATAAAGGCATAATGGCTATGTCACACCCCATCCTTTATCACAAGGATAAGTATGACTATAAACTCAAACTTTTGGAACAACCAAAAACACTATAAGCATAATGTTATAAGATATTCTTAAATACTTACTATACACAACATTCAGTTAAGAGTAACTATTTATAACTGTACATTAGCCTCTAAGGCTTCTCTAAACAAAATTATCCAAAAACAATCGGATTTCGTTAGCTCAAACTCCACTAAAGTTGATAAGTGCTCAAAATGATCTATCAGTCCACAAAAAGAGTCTGAAAAATGATAAAATGGAGGGAATGAGTACGAATACTTAGTGAGAGGATAAAAGTATAACAAAGGGGAATATACATTAAGAATTAAAATGTTTGGTATAGAAATCAAACCCAAATCATTCAAACAACTTGAATCGTTATAAATACACCGAAAACAATGATGAGTTCATCAAGCAAACTGTATGGTAAATAAATTCACAAACTCATATTATTAAATCATGTTCTGAATACATACAATGTCATTAAAATCATCAAATAGCTCTTCCGAGCATTTCCATCACAATACTCAATCTTATCGAGCACTTAAATCATAACCAAGTAAAGCATAGTCAAAACATAAACTTATATACACTCATTGTTGTGTCCTATAAATCGCTAGCAACTCTAGGCACTGAATGTCTCACCTCGTAACCCAAAGTGCAAATCATCATCATACGCATATGGAGAGACAATACCCTTAAAAGGGCGATAATATATTTTCTTTTAAGCACCCGACATTCAAGGTGGGATTTCATAGGCAACATCACTGAGTGCATACCATTTATCTAAATGTCATTTAAACTCATTTCTCATATAATAGCACAAAAATAAAGTAACATTATATGTTACTAGAAAATAAACTTTTGCAACTACCATGAAAAAGAGAGTTTGAATAAAAATCATTTCTCAAACATATATATAATAGATTTAAAACTATGATGTTATACCACCATCCACTCGCCTGGATTTACTAACACAAAAGACTAATTAGATGGAGCTGGTTTATTTCCTACTAATGCAGTTGGATGCAACTCCTATAGAGACATTTAAGAAAAGATAAAATGAGTTTCTAAGCTCACAAATAAAATTCTACTGAACCTATTTTATATACATTTTCTTATGCTGATGCAAAGTGAATTTTCACCTCTTATCTCCCTAACTCTATCATGGCAGATTTCAGGGGTAACTTTGAAAATTTGCTGGGAATTTTAGAAATTTAGTTTGGTGCTCAAATTTTATATAGAGTTATTGTTATGTGTCTAGTACATGCTGTAAAAATTTCGACCTAATTGGATAACTACAAAGAAATTAATAAAGGCCAAATCACAATCAGCCCATTTACTCAGACATATTGAGCATAAAAAAGAATGGCTTCGCTCGACCTTCCTAAAGTGAAAATCATCCCTAACTTAAAAATAAAAAGTTATAGAAGACTCTTCAAAGTTTACATATATCAAACCAAGCATAATTTGGAGTCTTATAGCTCAAGATATAAATAAAATACCAAATCTCTAAAATTCTGGAAAACAGCCCTGAAATTTCAGCTTGCAATCCTAACAAAGTTTCAACTTTTCTAATGCTCATCACAATAAAAAATTCCATGATTCTCATGTTTACAAAGTCAAGTCTACAAATGTTTCCTAATTTGAATTCATACCCAATTCCAAAATCAACTTTAATTCAACATGTAATCAAGTTTCTAACCAATTCATTACTTGTTCATGATTATAGAATCAAGACTTCCTTAAATTCTTAACTTACCTAATCATGAGTTTAGCTCATATTGAACTCAAAAACCATCTAAAAACCACTTTTAAATCATCTAACTTTCAACTTATAATCAGTTTATTGCCTACAAAACTTACTTGCTCGAATTTTGATTGTGAGAGGATCTTGATTACTCCATATTTCTCCCCTTGATATCAGCTTTTAGTATGAGATTTCATATTCCTCTAACTTGTATAACTTGACTCAAATTTCTCTTCAAAACGTAAATCTTTGATCTCTCTCAATTCTATAGCTTCTTTTCTTCTTGAATTAGAAATAAGTTGGGCTAATCCTCTCACAATTGTTAGAAAGAATTATGAAATCTTTGCTTGCTAACCATGAAAATTTTTTGTTTTTGAAAAATGGATTTGTTGAGAGAAAATTATGAAGAAATGAAATGGGTTAATCACTTTTGAAGAACATGTGATGTTGCTTTAATGGCTTAAAGGAGAAGACAAGGAGCTTTTTTTTTGTGCAGCCTCAAATGTTGACACCTCTCCCTTCTACTACCTTCTTCTAAAAAATATCTTACCCAATGTGCCACATGCCCCTTTTAATCTTTATTGTTATTATTATTATTAATATTATTATTAATATTATTATTATTATTATTATTATTATTATTATTATTAAATTCTAGAGCAAGGGTGTGACAATTCTTTCCCTCTTAAGAAATTTTGTCCTCGAAAATCGATGGGTACTTTTCATAGTACCTTAACCAAATGATTCACCTTGTCATAAATTCAGAACTTATTATAGCCAAAATCTTTCTCACAACTCTTCATGTCACTACACAATTTCACAATTTTTTTTCATTTATTTCTTAATCAACAACATATTTTTCACAAATAATAGTTGCTACAAAATTAACTAACATACCATAAAATAAATCAAACTTCATTCTAGAGCCTCAAGTTCACACTTTCAATAATATTATCATTCTTTTTCTCTTTCTTTCTTTTACCATCATCATCGGTCACAATCAACTAGCTAATATGCTCAAGCATAAGTCAACTTATACTATTTATTAATAACAATCACCACAAATTTTGCTTTTGTACCTCAAGATAAATTAAACCTGCTTCTCAAACTTTGAGCTTACAGTTAAGCATTATTATTTTCTCTTCTCTTTCTTATTTTTATAATTACCTATTTTCCTTAAAACTCCATGTTTTTCAATCATCATAACTAATAGCCTCTTCTCTCTGTTCTTCTTGCCACTGTATACTTTATTAATTTTCTTATTTATTCATCCCAGTGATCATATTCCTATGCACCATGGCACATTTAACATTTGTTTTCACAACTATACTTACATCCACTAGTCATCCAAATCTTATAACAGAATTTCACTATATATCACAAGTTCTAATTTGCTAGATTATTAATTCACCATCTAATAACCACAAGGTTTTAATGTTTCCTATTATCAGCAAAATTATCAAACTTATACTCATTATTTATTATCATAAATATTAACATCGGGATATTACTTATCATTCGAGTTTCCCTTTTTCATACTTATATAATTCATCATTTACTTTAAATCCAATAGAAGATTTATCTATCACGCTTTCACATCATTATTCTATTTGTATGCTAAGCTTAACATCCTTAAGGTAACTAATATAATTTATATAATGCAAGTTCATCTCAAACTTGAGGTTTTCACTCAACCTCAAAAATATATACTCATTGCTTAATAATTTAAACAATTAATTCCTTGGGTCAGCTTTTTTTATAATTAGGCCTTTAGTTTTCTTAAGCTAAAGCAACTCTAGTTAAGGTTTTAATTCCCACTTCTATTTTCTATCTTCATGTACAACTATCTTGTGTATTTATACCTCATATAATTTATGAATTATGCACATACCACCATATAACAATCCTTCTTACTCACTGAATTCCTGTGATTCACATTTACTTTTGTAACTATTATTCCACCATACAACTATATCATATAATTTATGAGTTATGTACGTATCACCATATAACTACACCTTTCACTGCTAAATTTTCTATGACTTATACTTATTCCACACTATCATTATTCTATCATTGCTTAGTCAAACTAAATAACAAGTTCAAACTCACCTACACATTTCACTTTCTTATTCTACCTTTCTGGTCTCTGCTCTTTCCTAAGCAGAAAAAATATTCCTGGAAAGCTTATATAAATTCCCATAAAACATCATTCCATTAGTTCACCTATAGCAGGGTCTCAATCATTATTATAGTTCAACTCTTATATAATCAAATAGAATAAATCACTCTATTTTACTATTGAATATAAATTACATCCATCATCAAGATAAAATTCCAATAAATTTATTAACACCTTTAATGTCCATCAATCATATATTCAAATCTCAAATCTATATATCTCATCATAATTCATAGTTTCCATTCTCATAGGACATATTCTAATAGGTTATCTTTACATACACCTTCACTTTTTATCATATATATCATCTTTCCATCACAAAGTGGAATAAATCAATATATGATTCCATTAATTATAAATCACATACCTAATAAACACATAATTCTAATAGACTCATTATTAGCCATAAATTTTATCGA
>CATIWM010002293.1:0-21923 GCA_949671775.1 Mallotus repandus | reverse complement strand
AAAACACAGAGACTGTCAAACCAGATGCTTAAAACCCGAGAACAGCATATTATGAACCCTAAACCAAATCAACCAAAACAAGTAAATCACTTACCAAATGGATCAATACAGCCTTTAAGGATGATAATTCCAGCCTGAAATTGCTTTCTACTTCTTGATTTAGCTTGCAAAAGATCAACTCAAATCTCAGAAATTCAGAATTCTCTCTACTCTCTCTTTTCTCTCTTTTTTTTTTTCTTTCTTTCTTTTCTCTCTGATTTCTTAACCACTAAGTCTGCAGAAGTCCACGAAATTAAGATGTTTCCAGACAAAATTTGGATATATTTAAGGTAAAATATCCATTTTAAACCTTAATGAAATGGTTTTCTTCTCTATAAATCCTCAAGCTTTCAATTGTGCATTTAAGCACATCCATTTGTTTCAATTGAGTCCAAATCATTCTAAACTTTTTAAATCTCACTCTTTACTTTATTTTTAATCCTAATCCCTTTTGTTCTCATTATCTCACTAATTTCGAGTTACATCAAAATTCAAAAATTCTTGCTCTATGATCGAGTACAAATCACAACTTAACCCAATACACTAGTCTAACTATATATTTACTAACTTATTCTTAAACTCAACCAATATATACAAATGTAATGCAATATGTATGCAAAGGTACCTATAATAGAGTACGGGTGTGACAGAAACTAATTAAAGTATTAAATTAATAATGTATGTTATTTCTAATTAGAATTGGATTAATGGCCTAAAAGAGTTTTGGACCAAAGATTAATCCAAGATGTTGAGAAAGCCCATGGACCTAATCCAAGCCCATTTGTTAGATTGATTGGGCTTGGGCCAAGTGTTGTCCTAATTACCAAGCCCAAGTCCATGTACAAATGATGTAGTCAAATTTGTCATATTAGGCATACATTATTTCTTAAGTGTATATTATTGACCATGGCAAAGATAAAGTGTATATCACATTGATATGTGTAGAGAATGTATGTAGACATAATATATAAGATGCATTAATTCTCTACAAAATAAACCCTAAGAGTTCTTGTAAAGATTAAATTTAGTGCAAGTCTTGTGAGGGTCATTTGAGAGGCTAGTTTTATCTAATCCAATCTAAGTAAGAAGGTGTTTTGGTGGAGCTTTGGTGTCTCAAGCTAGAGGCCTAACATTTGGGAGGCTAAGTATTTGATTCAAGAGTTGAACCAAAGGCATCCAAAGCTTGTGGAATACTTGTGGTCTACCTCAAACTTAGGAGTTTGCAAGTATTATTAAACTTAGAATTTCCTAGGTTGATGTTCTTACTTTTTTGATATTTAGCTATGTGTTAAATACAAATTGGATCCTTGGGAATGGAATTCTTCATTTAATGAAGGGTTATGTTAAGTAAAATTTTTGAAATTTACTCTACTTAGGCTTATGCTCGCCACACATGTCTTTAATGCCTAAGTAGCATAACTGATTTGTTCCATCGTTATCAGAGCTTCTTTTTGCACTTTACACATGCTAAATTGATTGATAATTGTAAGTGTTGTGATTATGATTAATCTTAGTTGCAAGTGTTATAGCTAAAGATGTGTTAAAATTGACTAAAAATTGGTTCATGGGTGATCCCGGTTGGGAGGAGGTCCATCTGGATCGTGAGGAGCTTAAAAGGAGAAAATTCGTGCAATTTGCAATTTTGGCAAAACAGATCCCTAGCATGGTACCGATTGGGACTATGCTCGGGACCAGATGAATAAATTATGAATTTGCAAACAATACCTATCTCGAGTGTTAGTCCCGACCGGGACATAGCCTAGGATTACGTATCCCGACCGGGACATGACCTAAGACCAGAATCAATATGTTATTTCATACTAGTATGTTTAGTAAATCAATCCTAACATGCAATAGTTGCATTATATATATGATTTTTTATTGTCATACATACAAGAAGTGATCATGGTCTTAGATTACATCTTTGGTTTTTTAATAGTAATTAATTTTATTATTTAATATGTAATTAAATGTCAATTACACAGAATTAAGATGTAATTTTTACCTTGGAATGCCAAGGAATGTTTGTAAATCACAAGAGTTCTGATAAGGAGCATGCAGTGTTCAAGATGGAGGCTCATAGAGACGATGACATTAAAGGCTTTTCTTAGGCCCATGATCATAAGGCCTATGGTGATAAGGCCCATGATCACAAGGCCCATGGTGACAAGGCTTATGGAGATGAAGCCCATAATTATTCTAAGAGTTAGAATAGGCCTAAGAAAGGTCCATGATCACTCCTTATTTATGCATTCATCTTGCATTTTCTATGTATATGTGTGATATATATGTTGTAACATGCTATATACATTTGATGCCATGCAATATATGTATGTGATATATATATATAAGTTGGCTAATGTGCAAAGTGAGACCTTAATTAAAGATCTGAAAATCTTCCAAACCAAATTTAGGTCTAGGCTCTCTATTAGATCAATAACTTGCATAGTTTTAGGATTATGTGCATCGGTTATGGATACATAGGGGGTGTATATAAGGCTTAAGGGATTCATGTAGTGTTGTTGTTAAGCATGAGATGTTGTAGGTGTATGGATACATTATGAGCCAAGAATAACAAATAGGAGTACCTAAGGTTTATAGTGTTCAAATTCATACATTTCACTGATGTAATGGTGTGGACCTAACTAATGCCAAAGGCTAAGAATGGTAATGTTTACCTGAGGCCCGTAACATTGGGAGCCGGATTGATAGAACCTCACATGAGATGTGATGGACAAGAGTTATCCACTTAATGAGAACTAATATTCCAAGAATGGCAATGAGTACCTGAGGAATATTAATGACCCATTAAGAACTCTATCACCCACTAAAAATCCATCCAACAAGGGATTTCCATTTCCTTCTTTGGATGTGTAGGATTTACCAAGTTAGTGGGAGGTCATTATAATTAAAGACCAAATCTAATGGTAATATTAAATAATGTCATATAACTAACTAATCTTGTTACCTTTGCAAGAACTTGATAATATGAGTCAATCAAACCCACTTTCAATTATACTCGATCAACATAGGCTCATGGGCCCTAATTTCAAAGATTGACTAAGGAACCTAAAAGTTGTTTTAGCTTCCAAAAAATACTATATGTATTAAAACAATGTCCACCCGATCCACTTCTAAAAATACTTGTGACAACCCAAAAGGCTATCTAAGGGAATAAAGGGAAGGAGGTTGCACTTATTGCCTTTTCTAGTGGAACTAAGAAGAAAGGCAATAAAAGGAAGAAAGGAAAGACAAGTGTTATCAAGCCCTTGGGTGGCATAGCTAAGAAAGGGGGCAAAACAATTATGAGGGAAGAGCAAGGTAAAGGAAAGTTTTTCCATTGCCAAACAAAGGACATTGGAAGAGGAATTGTCCTAAGTTCTTTGTGTCTCTCAAGACAAATGGAAAGGAGAAGTATGGAGAAGGTGAGACTTTCTCTAGTTTAATTGCTTTTAAATATTCTTAGAGCTCATCTAATGCATGGGTATTGGATACCAGTGCTATTTCTCACATTTGTTCATCATTATTGGATCTAACAAATGAGAGAAGGTTGAGGCTAA
The DNA here is from genome assembly GCA_949671775.1 of Mallotus repandus. Taxonomy (NCBI): domain Eukaryota; kingdom Viridiplantae; phylum Streptophyta; class Magnoliopsida; order Malpighiales; family Euphorbiaceae; genus Mallotus; species Mallotus repandus. The sequence continues at coordinate 18,324 of CATIWM010002293.1, read as the reverse complement.
TGAAGTGACCTTAGAGCTTGGAAATTGTGCAAGTGTTGCAGCCAAGGCTATAGGGTCCACTTCTATTTATTTATATAATCATATTTTGTTATTGGATGATATATTGTATGTACCTAATGCCTATTAAAATATTATCTCGATTTCTAGTCTGACTAGAAAGGGTTATGAATTCCATTTTAAAAGATACGTTTGTAACATTTACTTTGGAAGTGAAATGGTAGGCATGGGTTATTTAATACAAGGATTATATTATGTTGATAATATGTCCAATAACAACAAGCCTTAAATTAATGTGACTGATCCAACTGCAATACTAATTAAAAATACCTCTAACTCCAAATATCTATGGCACTTAAGATTATGTCATATTGCGGAAGATATAATCAATAAGTTGGAAAGGATGGGAATCTTGAGCAATCTTAAATCCGCATCCAATTCAACTTGTGAAGCTTGTCTTCAAAGCAAGATTACTAGATCACCATTTATTGGACAAATGGCAAGAGCCAAAGATTTGTTGGAAATCATACATAGTGATGTATGTGGACCATTTTCTGAAATGGCTAAAGGTGGTTTCTACTACTTTATAACCTATATAGATGATCTATCAAGGTATGGGCACTTATTTCTTATGAAGAAAAAAGTTGAATGCTTTGAAAATTTCAAGGAATTCAAAGCCCAAGTAGAGAACCAAACTAGAAAAAGTATTAAAATTCTAAGATCAGATCGATGAGGTGAATACTTAAGTATCAAGTTCAATAAGTTCCTAAAGGAACATGGCATTGCATCACAACTCACACCACCTAGAACACCTCAATTAAATGGTGTATCCGAGAGATGAAATCGTACTTTATTAGATATGGTATGTTCTATGATGAGCTATACTGATCTTCCTATTTCACTTTGGGGTTATGCACTCCAAGCGACCTCTTACATCCTTAATCGTTTTCTATCCAAATCTGTTTCTACTACACCATATGAGATATGGCATGGTGGAGCACTAAGTCTTAAACATATTAAGATTTGCGGATGTCCAGCTTTTATCAAAAGACTAAAATCGAAAAAGTTGGATGTGAAATCGATTAAAGGAAGGTTTATTGGATATCCTAAAGACAGTTTAGGGTACTATTTTTATCTTCCTACAGAACAAGTGGTTATTGTAAGCAGAGATGTTATTTTTCTTGAGAAAGAGTTTCTTAATCAAGGTGGCAAAGGAAGGAAGATAATGTTAGATGAAGAGTCATTTAAGGAAGCCCAACAAATTGATCAAACGGACATTGATCAACCCGAAGAGCCTATTCCAATTGAGAATGCTCTCACACTGACTCTTATAAGACCTAGTAGGGTATCTCATCCTCTCGAGAGATACAATTTTCTTTATGATATACAAGAGTTACATATACATGAAGAAAGCATTCATGTTGATGATCCTACTATATATAAAGAAGCTTTATATGATAAAGATTCTTCGAGATGGCTTGAGGCTATGAGAGCCAAAATGCATTCCATGTATGCAAACCAAGTTTGGACACTTGTTGATCCTCCTGAGGATATTATTCCCATTGGGTGCAAATAGATCTTCAAGAGAAAGATTGGTGTAGACGGGAAGGTAGAGACCTATAAAGTTAGGCTTATAGCAAAAGGGTTTCACTAAAGGCTTGGGGTCAACTCTGAGGAGACCTTCTTGTCGGTAGCCATGCTTAAATCCATTGGGATTCTTCTAGCTATAGCTACACACTATGATTATGAGGTTTGGCAGATGGATGTCAAAATCGCCTTCCTTAATGGTTATATTAAGGAAGACATTTTCATGGAACAACCTAAGGGTTTTAAATCCGAGGATAGCTCAAAAGTGTGCAAGCTTAATAGATCTATCAATGGTCTAAAGCAAGCTTTAAAGAGTTGGAATCATCATTTTGATGAAGCTATCTGTTCTTATAGATTCATCAAGAACGATGATGAGCCATGTGTTTACAATAAGGTTAGTGGGAACCAACTCACTTTCCTAGTCTTGTATGTGGATGACAGTCTACTAATTGGAAATGATATTGATATGATGACATCTATGAAACTATGGCTATTTAAAACATTCTCGATAAAGGACTTAGGGGAGGCAACCGATATTCTTAAAATTTGAGTTTATAGAGATAGATCGAAGATAATGATAGTTTTATCCCAAAGTTTTTGCATAAAAAAGGTGTTGAAGAGGTTCAACATGCTGGATTCCAAGAAAGGATTGTTACCATTTAAGCATGGTATCCATTTATCCAAGGGTATGTCACCTAAAACACCCGAGGAAATAGAGTATATGGCCAAAGTTCCTTATGCCTTAGCTATAGGAAGCTTGATATACACTATGTTGTGTACTAGGCCTGATATTGCCTATGCTGTTAGTGTGACAAGTAGGTTTCAATCCAATCCAGGTTTGGAACACTAGATAATTGTTAAGGCAATCTTTAAGTACTTGAGAAGGACTAAAGATTTAGTCTTAACTTATGGAAGAGGTGATCTACAAATAGATGGTTTCACATATTCTGATTTTCAATTAAATGTGGATGATAGAAAGTCTATCTCTGGGTTTGTTTTTATTTGTAATGGAGAAGAAGTGAGCTGGAAGAGTACTAAGAAAAGTGTCACTATTGATTCCACTACAAAAGTCGAGTATATAAGTGCATCAGATGCTGCTAAAGAAGCTATTTAGATTAAGAAGTTCATTACTAAACAAGGAGTTGTTCCTTCTCTTAGGAATCGGTTATACTACTTAGGCATCAAAGACAAGTGGTGAGCACAAGCCTAAGTAGAGAAAATTTCAAAAATTTGGCTTTACATTACCCTTCATCACATGAAGAATTCCTATCCCAAGGATCCAATTTGTATTTAACACATAGCTATATATTAAAACAATATGTAAACAACAACCTAGGAATTCTAAGTTTAGGAATACTTACAAACTCCTAAGTTTGATGTAGACCACAATAATATCTACAAGCTTTGATGTAGTTAGGTTCAACTCTTGAATCATATGCCTTAGCCTCCCAAATGTTAGCCTTTAGCTTGAAACACCAAAGCTTCACCAAGTCACCTACTTGCCTTGATTTGGTTAGTTGCAAGTTTCCTCTCTAGTGACCCTTACAAGTCTTGCACTAACTCAATCTCTTGCAAGTATATTTTGGGATTATTTTGTGTATGTGTTGTTTCTCCTTTTGTGTCTCTACACAAAACTCCCAAATTGTCTTAATGTCTAACCTTTAGAATATTTCAAAGGTTATATATTTTACAAGTAGAGAAAGCTAACTTTAATGACATAATCTTTTACATCACATGTATATGATTTTTCATGATAAGTGTACAACTCATCATGATAACTATACAACTCATCATAATATGTATACAGCTTATATACTTATCTGGTGCACTAAGAATTATGTAGAGAATTAATACATCTCACGTATATGTTTACATACATTCTTTACACTTAATCATGTCACATAATCCTTATATTTGCCTTAGTCAAATTTACACACATTATATGACAAGCCTAATAAGCCATAGTCAACATTATACACATAAAGGATAATGCATGCCTAACATGACAAATTTTGACCATGTCATGTTCATATTGATTTGGGCTTAGCAATTGGGCCTACACTTGGCCCAAGCCTAATTCATTTGACAAATGGGCTTAGATTAGGTTAATGGGCTTTCTTAACATTTTGGATTAATCTTTGGTCCAAAACTCCTTTGGGCCTAGGCCCAAACAACTTGGGCCATTAATCCAAGTCCAATAAGAAACAACATGAATTATTAATTTAATACTCTAATTAACATCTCATATTAATTAAGTATAAATTAATAATTAAACCCTTGGTGTAATTAGATTTTATGATATGTTAGAATCATTGCTTAAAGTATAAATCCAATTCCATTAATCTTAATTAATTAATTAAACTCTTTAATCAATAATTAGATTAATATCAGTGGTGATTTGGTAAACTCTTTTAGGTGTGACTTACTAGGTTCATGTCTAATTGGTAAAGAGAAGATAATATTAACACTTGATATTATTTGAAACTCCTTCCAAGTCTAAATGTGAAAATTCCAATTATGCACATTTAGTTCTCATAAGTTGTGAGTGATCCCTAGCATCAATATTATAACTACCCAATTAGAAATGAATGCATGTATTGATTCACACGAACCCTTTTGGTCATAATTACCGTGCGCTAAAATCCCTTCATTAGAAGATCCTAATATAGCCTAGAGTCAAGGTTTAGTCAAACTCTAATAGCTATATCATATGACCTCATCTCAAGTTTAATTCTTGATAAAACATAACAAATACTAGAAACACTTTCTAGCATTGAAACTCTTTCAGATTGTGTCATTTTTGTCCTGGTCAGGAACTTTATTCATTAAGAACAAACTTAGATAGTATAAGATCTTATCCTGGTTCACTCTAAGCAATGAATCCCATCTTGGTCGAACACTCATCTCTACATTTAACTGACTAGAGCTACCACACACTGTAAGCACCCAATTTCGGGATGACTAGAGCATGGATGCGATAGAGGACCCGATGATGAAAATAGACTGTGAAATTAGATTTATTGGATTTGATTTATTGGTTTTAAACTAAATTGTAAATTATTTTTAGGAGTTATTATTTTAATTTTAATTTTAATTATTGTTATTATTAATTTTCTTTTTTTTTATTTAAAATAGGTTTTCAAAAAAAAAATTTAAGTTTTTCAAAAAAATAAAATAAAAATAAAAGAAAGAAAGTGATGAATGGGCCGTGAGGCCCATTCATTCACAATTAAAAAAAAAAATACACAAGATGGCCAGTACGTTTTGGTTATTCCGTTTTGTTTTGTTTTTTTTAATGGAAATACAGATTTCCAACCGGAAATCTGTATTTTCGGTCAGAATTAAGCCTTTTCCCTTTTTTTTTTCAAAAATTTATTTATTTTTTTTGTTTATCATTTATTATTAGATTTTGATTAGGTTATTTTGATAAGTATTTTTATTTTATTAGATAAATGTGTAGATAAAATTTATTTATTTATTTATTTTTTGTTTTTAGATAAATAATAAAATAATTTATTTGATTTTTATCATGTAACCAGATTAGGGTTACATGATTGGGTCTTTATAAATACATTCTTTTCACGTAGGGGGAGGAGGTTTTTCATTTTTCTTTTCTCTCCACCTCTTTCTGATTTTTAGCCGTCAACCAAAACACCCACTTTTCTTGATTTTTTTTACGTACTTTTTTCAAGTTTTAGCCGTGAATCAGATCCAAATAAATCAAAATCACAGACAAACACAACCAAAGCCACAAGCTTTCATTAATGGTGATCATCTTCTGAGGGGAATCAATACTGCATCATCAAACTAGTTCTTTTTCTATTCCTTTTTTCTTTTTTTTATTTGATTATTTTTATTTTATTTAATTTTGATTTAATTTTTGTTTTTTTATTTACTAATCCTTATTTATTTTTTGTGTTTATGATTTTGAATGGGGACAATTTGAATCCGTGGTGGTGAACAAGATCCATGAAGATCCATGGAATGCCATGGATTAGCTTCTGTATTCAAATATATTTTAGGATTATTTTGTTTGTATTGTAGAATTATTTTGTATGTTATTTTATTTTGGGCTGTAGTTAATTTTGTTTCTTTTCAGTAGATTATTGTAATAGCCCCAGTAGTGGGAATAGTGAAATTCTACGTGCATATGTTTTAATTAGAATAGTAAATTAGGTTTCATTTGGTAATTCAATTAAAATTAATGACGGCTGTAGATTAATTTTAGGCTGTATGTAATTGAAATTAGGGTTAGAAAAATTACGTAATATTTGTTTTTTTATCTATTATTTTTTTATTTTTTTATTTGGGCTTGCTTTTAATTTTATTTGTTTTGGGCTTGTTTTTAATTTTATTTGTTTTGGGCTTCAAGCCCACATGTAGATCTAATTCATTTAATCAGGCCTTTAAAATTAAATTTAGGTTTAATTAATTTAGATTTTAGGTTTAATTAATTAATTTAGGCCCATTAGGTTAATTTAGGTTTTAGGCCCATTTTTAATTAAATAAAATTAACTTAGACTTAGCCCATTAATAAAACCGCTTTCATAATTTGTAGACTTAAGCCCACTTTCTTTAGAATTAAAATAATTAGAATTAAGTCCACTAATTAATTTCTTTTTCTTTTAAAACTTAATAGATTTAGGCCCATTCTTAAAATTAAAAATAATAGATTTAGGTTCTCTAATTAATCAAAATGTAGGCCCATTTTTAGTTTCATTTTCATTTGTAAAATATGTAGATTTAGTTAACTTAAATTAAAATTAAATATAGTTTAGATTTAGGGACATTATACTTTGAATGCATTTTTTATGTGTTTTTTCATTGATTGGTTGCCTTAGGGTTAGATGGATGTTCGAATTAGGGTTTAATGGAATTGCATGTAATTAGGGAATAAGATAGTAATTAATAAAATAAATCTAAATGAACGCAAGACTAAAAGAAGTTGGTATTCCGCATCCAGAACTCCTGGTTGTGGTGCTAGCTTGTATTAGAGAATCGAGTTACCACCACTTTCGATTTGTCGCAGTTATTACCCTGGGTGGCGACTCCTCATCTCCATGCCATGTCTTTGTGACAGTGGTTAGTGTGTTCCCTAGAGCCCTGAGCTCAAACAGTGTCGCTGTTGCAATAAAGTTTGGCGCGAGCTAAACCCCGCCGTCTACAGTGGCGACTCCACTGGGGATAAGAGATACTGATTTTACTTGTGTTCTTTAGAATTATTTTAGTAATTATTATTTTATTCTTGCATTCATTCTTACATGTCCCTAATAGCCGATGGTGTTGGTTTATGGTCCCTTGATTCCACTAGCTTCCTGGGATTGTAAATTGGCTAACTATCACTTTTAGCCTTAACTCGATTCAAGAGAGATTATCAGGCTCATCTGACCAGAGTCTATAACCCAAGTCCTAAAGGGGGGTAGTATTTTCTCGAGTTGGTAAAGGATGCTGGAACCCTCTAACCTTGGCCTGTAACTCAAGTCTTAAAGGAGGGCATCTTGCTAAGGGAACCTTGACCTTTTCACCAGACTCAGCTCATGTAGTGACCTAGTAACTTCCCCTAGGATTTACCCAAATTGCTTGTGTTAGTTTCCGTAAGGTATTTCTATTTATAAAAGCCTAAGATCATACTTTAGAAGCCCATTTAGGCTAATATAGATTGGGCTAAACTTTTATACCTAGAAATACTGCTTCGAGAGATATGGCATGCACATTGGTTCTTGATATTCCCTATTGATATTAAGGCCAAGACAAAAAATCCTAGGAAAAGAGACTCGCCATTGAATATGTGTGTGAGAGAAATAAGGTTGGAAGGATGTATGTTGTACACTTGACTTGATACTTGTTGCGTAGCACGTGCATCATGCATACATGCATACATACATTTCATGCATCATACTGACACTTTGTTTGGCAGCCATCATAGATTCATCCGGGTCATCCTGTGTTTAGGAACGAAGAGGTGGTAGACTAGTAAGAGCTGAGTCAAGTCCGAAGTCAATAGTTAAAGAGATTCTTCACAAGTTAGAGAAAAGTGCTATAAACCCGCTCTACTTGGAGGACACACCAACTCCGATAAAACAAACAGAAGAGATGGAACGACAACAACAACAACAGGGAGAAAATTGGACCTTAGAAGATATCAAAGGAGCATTTATAGATAACATAAGAGCCATGATGTAGAACAAAGTAAGACAAGCCTTAATTGGGTTATTACCACAAGCACTTGCTGCCATACCTCCTGCTCTAGCTATTCCACCTATTGTGGATGGTCCACCTACTGCTGCTCCAATTGAAAATGCTGAAGGCCAACCTGTTGTTAGAAATGTGCCTGCTGCTGAAGTAAAACTTGAAGATGTTGAGAATTACATGATAGATTAAGCAAAGAAGGAATCACTTAAATTAGTACAAGACCATGAATCTAAGCAGATGTAAGCACTAACTCAGAAAATGTCCAAGATGGAAGAGCTTATAAGAGGGCAAGGCATGGTTACTCATTTGATTTTGATGATATATTGCAAGTTGAAGGGGATAAATTGCCTTACAAATTTAAAATGCCTCAACTATAGAAATTTAAGGGTATTGGAGATCTAAGGATTCACCTCAGCCAATACACAACTACCATGAGCACTACTAAATCTGTCCGGGCTTATTGAAGAGAACTATGTACTGCTTTCTTAAAGCAATATGATTATAATACCAAGCTGGAAGTATTTTTATTAGGGATTTGGAACTAACTAAGCAAAAACCTAATGAGTCATTTTCTGATTTCTTAACTAGATTTATGAACAAGGCATGATTGATGAAAAACAAATTAGCTATGAAGAATCAGGTTATGATGATTGTTCGTAATATGTCACCTAATCTGGTTGAAAGGTTGCAAATACTGAACCCTAAAACTTTTATGGACCTTTATGATGATGGTTTGCAAGTTGAGGAGATTGAGAATGAAAAAAATAAAAGCTCTAGAAGCACAGAGGCAAGGAATTATCCCACTAAGGGCACATACCAAGGAAGTACTAGTCGAGCTGTGGAAGTGTGTGCAGTCTAACAACCAAGGAGATTCTCAAATTTCAACCAACCCCTTTCCAAATTCCTGGACCGCCTGATACAAAAAGGTCTGCTTCAACCCTTAACCTTTTCTAAACCACCAAACCCAAATATCCTGGGCTATGATCCAAACAGTTACTGCAAATTTCACCAAGTTATTGGCCATTTTCATAAACACTTGCATTCGCCTAAAACATGAAATCTAAAACATGAAAGACTTTGGAAAAATCATAGATCCTGAAAAATCAAATTCAAACCTAAGCACCAAAAATAACCCTTTCCCGAACTACCAAAATGTTCCACCGCCAGCCACCATGATGATTAATTCAGGAGTTAGTGAGGAAAAAGTGCTAAGCTCTTTAGAGAACATAAACCTTAAAATTAAGGAGGAATCTCATGATCCCCCTAGTAGTGAGGAGAAAGTTGAGAAACCTTTGACTCCTGAACAGCCACAAAGGGGAGTTGAAGATTTGTTGGGCCAACCTTTGGGTATATTTGACAACAAAGTATTCTATCTAAGCCGCCTTCTTTTGATATACCCATTGAGTCAGTCATGCCCAGAGGATGGGGTGAAGAGTTTGATGATGAGGATTCACCAAATGAAAAAGGTAAAGAACCTTTGGGTCTTGAACAACCATAACAAAGAGTTGAAGATTTGTTGGGTCAACATTTCAGCAAGTTTGATATTGAGAAACTGGGTAAGAAAGAAACATGCATGGTTGAGGTATGAAAAGATGGAAAGAGAGATCGAATCATTGGCACAATCAACATTTGGTAGAGTTCTGATGAAGATACCCAAAGTTATAATGTATGGACTGATAACCCTAAAGTGAACCATGTTACTAGGAGTGGCAAGAACTACAAACCAGTTGAAAAAAAATTGAGAAAGCAGCAAAGAAAGAGGAAGCAAATGAAGAGGAAGAGAAAGATGAACAGAAGAATGATTTAATTCTTGAGCAGCTTAAGAAGGCAAAGGTGAATATGAGCATTTGGGAGTTGTTAATGCATTCCAGTAGCCATATAAAAGCTCTTGTCAAAGCTTTAGCAATATGAGTATTGAAACTGCTACGCCAAAGTAATAGAAAAGAAGCACGACATAATTACATTCTCAGATAAGGATTTACCATTGGAAGGAAGGAATTATAATAAAGCCTTGTTTATCCCAGCTGAAGTAAGAGGGAAAAAGACTAATTATGCGATGGTGGATGACAGTTCAATAATAAATGTCTATCCATTACAAATCCTATCTAATCTAAGTTTGAAAGTGGATGACCTGACAGATTCAAACCTTATAATTAGGGCTTATGATAACAGCACAAGAAGTGTAGAGGGGACATTTGAAGCTCTTGTGAAAATTGGGCTTGTAGAGTCATTTGTGGAGTTTACTGTACTGGACATCCCTATTACCTATGACTTGCTTTTAGAAAGACTGTGGTTTCATGTCTTGGGAGGAGTACAGTCAACCGTGCACCAGAAGATAAAATTCCCTCGTGAAGGAGAAGTTGTGACTATAGATGCTAGCATGAATAAATCAGTGATAGCAATACTAGATAGTCAGAAATAAGTAATTTCTCCTCCTGGTTTCCAAGTATCTAGGATATTTAATGGAACCGAGATGGATCCAAGGGTTGCAAGGATGATCAAGAAAATGAATTATCAGCGTGGATAGGGACTGGGAAAGAATGAATAGGGAAGCCCAAAACTTCCAAATTTCAAAAGCCAAGATAACACAACAGGATTGGGCTACACCGAAACAGGATCAAGTAGTAGAAGAGTAAGGAAAAAGGCAGGAGGGAAAAAGAAGAAGTTCTTGGGAAGAGTGGGGCCATTGAGTGAGAATTTTGTTAAAGAAGGAAAAGGAAAGTTCTATCTTGGCGCAAAAGAACCTGTCAATGTTGCTGGGTTTGAGATCTTCAAGGAGCAGATTGTAGAGAACTTGGTGAAAGACAATAAAGAGGAAGTGATGAAGCAAGTAGCCAAAAGGATAGGAGATGTGGCCATCGAGGAACTGTTGTGTTTGCCACTGAAAAAGAGCCACCACAGGATTTAACTACCATCATTAGCAATAACTTTAGTGATGTTTTTTATGAAGAAACTGATGTAATAGCGTCCGGTCTTTTTGAGGATGAAAACTCTATTGTTCTTATGGTCAATGATATGAACTCTAGTTTGGCTTACTTGTGTGATGTGAATCCCGATAGTTTTGCGCATTATAATTTTGATCGTCCATGCATGTTTGACATTAATTCCATTTAATTAGATTCATTAAACTTAGGCACAAATGAACAACCCAAGAACATTTTTATATCATATGACTTAACTCCTGAAGAGAGGGAAAATCTTGAGAGAATATTAATAAAAAAAAGGTAGTATTTGCTTGGTCATATGAAGATATGCCATGTTTAGATAGAGAAATTGCAGAACATCATATTCCAACATATCCGGAAGTTAAACCGGTTAAGCAAAAACTTCGATGTTTAAGGCCATAATGGACAGAAAAGATAAAAGAAGAAATTGCTAAGCAAATCCAGGCAAACTTTCTAGAGATAATAGACTACCCTCAATGGTTAGGAAATATAGTGCCAGTCCCCAAGAAAGATAGAAGGGTTTGAATGTGTGTGGACTTTAGAGATTTAAATAAAGCCTGTCCAAAGGATGACTTGCCTTTACCCCATATTGATGTGATTGTAGATAGTGCAGCATCCAGTGTAATGTACTCTTTTATGGACGGATTCTCAGGTTGCAACTAGATAATGATGGTAGTTATGGATAAGATCAAGACTGCTTTCATTATGGAATGAGGGAAAAACTGTTACAAAGTGATGCCTTTGGGATTAAAGAACACAGGAGCTACTTATCAGAGAGCAGCAACTACTTTGTTTCATTACATGATGCATAAAGAGGTAGAGGTGTATGTGGATGATATGATGGTCAAGTTAGAAACAAGAGAGGGACACTTTAAAGCTTTAGATAAATTTCTAGCTAGAACTGAGAGGTACAATCTGAGGCTTAATCTAAAGAAATGTGTCTTTGGGGTAACTTCGGGCAAGCTACTAGGGCATATAGTCGGCGATAGAGGAATAGAAGTAGATCTAGAAAAAATCAAGGCTATTTAAGCAATGCCAGTACCAAAAACTGAGAAAGAAGTATGTGGGTTCATTAGGAAGTTACAGTACTTTAGTAGGTTTATTGCAAAGTTTACTAGCATCTGTGACTCTATCTTCTAGCTTTTAAGAAAGAATCAACCTGTAAAGTGGAATGATGAATGTCAGAAAGCTTTTGACACGATCAAGGAGTACTTTACTAATCCGCTTGTTTTAAAACCACCTAGACAAGGTAAACCATTGATTTTATACTTGGATTTAGAAGAAAAAGTAATGGGGGTAATGCTAGTATAAAAGGGACCAAAAGGGATAGAGCATGCAGTGTATTATTATCTTAGCAAAAAGTTTCTGCCATATGAAGAGAAGTATGATCTGGTAGAAAAGACGTGTTTGGTTATGATCTGGGCCACAAGGTTGTTAAGACATTACTTCTAGTCGTATAAAATACAAGTTGTTTCAAAGATAGATCCTCTAAGATACTTGTTTCAAGCACCTGCTGTGACTGGGAGAATGTTTCGATGGCTAGTACTTTTAACTGAGTTTAATATAGAGTACATCACTACAAAGGTTATCAAGGGAAGAGCAGTATTGGAGTTCTTAGCTCAGAATGCAGTTAAAGGTGATGAACAGTGAAATTTGGAGTTTCCAGATGAGAACTTAGCAATGATAGAATGCTGAGAATGGAAGCTTTACTTTAATGGAGCTATAAATATTAAAGGAATTGGGTTAGGAATATTTCTAGCTACGCTAGAAGAGGAAAATATACCAATGGCCAAGAAATTAGATTTTAAAGTGACAAATAATATGGCTAAGTGTGAGGCATGTATCTATGGAATAGAAGCAACTCTAGCAGCTGGGGTTAAGGAATTGTTGGTCTATGGGCACTCGATATTGGTTGTTAGTCAGGCTAATGAGGAATAGGAAGTGAAGGAGGAAAAATTAAAACCTTACATTTGTTATTTGAAAGCTTTAATGAAAACTTTCACCCAATTTCTCTTTATTCACTTATCAAGAGATGAAAATCAAATGGCATATGCATTAATAACACTCTCTTCGATGTGGGATAATCCAACTAGGTTAACAATGAAGCCTTTGGTAATTATGAAGGCAAAAGCTCCATGTTATGGTGGTGAGCAAGCTATGGGTATTCAGATAGGGCTTTAAGAGAAGCCGTAGTTTTATGATATCCAAAAGTTTATTGAAGAAAGAAAATATCCAGATGAATCAACTTTAAAAGAAAAATATGCTCTTTGTGTTCTTGCACGTAATTATTCAAGTCATGATGGAGTATTATACAAGAGAATGCCGAATAGGACACAGTTAAGATGCTTTAAGAAAGACGAAGCTGAAGAAGTAATGAAAGAGATTCATGCAGGGGTTTGTGGGTCTCATATGAATGAGGTAATCTTAGCAAAGAAAATAGTTAGCCAAGGGTATTACTGGATGAGTATGGAAAGGGATTGTATTCAAATAGTGAGACAGTGTCACCAGTGTCAAATACGTGGGAATCTTAATCATCTCCCTCCTACGATACTAAATAGCTTATCAACCCCTTGGTCCTTTGCAGAATGGGGAATAGACATCATTTGAGAAATAAGGCCGACAACATCGAATAGGCATAAATATATATTGGTGGCAATTGGCTACTTTTCAAAATGGGTAGAAACTGAATCATTTGGTACTCTAAAAGCAAAGCAGATGGCAAGGTTTATTGAAAAGAATCTAATCTACATATATGGGGTCCTGCATCATATTATGACAGATAATGGTGTTCAGTTTCAACCAGAAATGGTAGAGTTATTAAAGAAATATAAGATTGAGCATCATAAGTCTTCGCCTTATCGACCTTAAGCTAATGGGGCAGTTGAAGCAGCTAATAAGAATGACAAGAAAATCCTCTCAAAGATGGTTAAAACATACAAAGATTGGTCTGAATATCTCCCTTTTACTTTATGGGGATATAGAACTATAGCACGAACTACTACAGGCTAAGCACCATTTTCATTAGTGTATGGATGTGAAGTAGTCCTGCCTATAGAAACTAAAATCAAGTCTTTGAGAGTAGTGATGGAAGCTAAAACTCTTGAGAGTGAATGGGCACAAAAGAGATATGATCATCTTGTATCTCCGGATGAGAAAAGGATGGACGCTTTATTCACACTCAAATTTAGCAGAAAAGGATAGCAAGGTTGTTCAACAAGAAAGTTAAGCCTGGAAAGATAAAGGCTGGGGATATGGTATTGAAACAGTCGAGGGCAATAATGTTTAGTCCAAGAGGAAAGTTTAGACTGAATTAGCAAGGGTCATATTTAGTCAAAGCGGTTCTACCTAAAGGGGCTGCAAAGTTATCAAATCTTGAAGGAAATCAGTTCACAGAGCCAGTCACCCTAGATCGTCTTAAGAAATACTATATGTAAATAAATACAATAAAAATAAAAGTCGTATAAAGAAATAAAAGTCCATTGGCTAGAAAACCTGAAAAGGCTAGTCAGGCAAAAGATATGACATTCCCGCTATTCAGAAAACTTGAAAGGGTAACTTAGGTAAAAACAAAGCCCGCTAAGATGAAAACCTAAAAGGGTGGCTTAGGCAAAAGTTAGGGCAAGCCTGCTAAGTTGAAAATCTTAAAGGGTGGCTTAGGCAAAAATGATAAAAAAAATTAAAAAAAAAAGAAAAAAAAAGGAGTATGGTTACATACCTGAAGGAGAAGCAATTTGCCTAAAAGACAGTTCTATGTCTTGAAATTGTCTAACCCAATGATAGTCTTAGCAAGAATGAATGGCATAGGGTTACCTCCAGTCTTCATTTGTTCCAAGATACTCACAATCCTTATATCAGCATCTCTATGAGCAGAAACTAGTAGAAACTGAGCATATAAGCAGAAAGAGATGATTCTGACCCATGCATCACTGTATTTATCTGTTATTTCATAAGCAGCAATAAGAGAAGATAAGTTAATGTTCCTAAGATGAGATGCATACAGATGAATGTCATCTGGGGGCATATCAAAGAATGCAATTAGTCTGGTGGTAAATTGCATATCCAAGTCAGGGAGAGTGATTATAGCAGTTGAATCTAGTGAACACCCCATTATGGCAGCAAATTCCTCAATTAATTGACATAGCTCTTGTCCATTAAACCTAAACACATGGTCCTTAGCATCCTAAAAAGTTGTAGCAGCATGCAGGAAGTTGTTATCTATCTTCAAATGTTGAAAGGATTTTAGTGATTTGGCATGAAAAGGAAGAAGCTTGTTCAAGTCATTTCCATCAACGCTCTTAAGGAATTTCTTTATTAACTAGAGAGAAGCTTGGGTGATGTGGGTAAAGTGAAAGAGGAATAATGAAATTGATTTTTCTTGAGTTGTTATATAAGAAAAGGATGAAGTTAGATGGGATTAAAATTTTATTTTCCTGATAAAATCAAATTTAAGTTAATAGATAAATAGGCAATAAGATAAATAGATATAATTAGATAGATAAATAATTAGATAAATAATGGGAAAATGAATGGATAATAGAATAAATAGATAAAAGGATTTTTCGTAAAAAAAAAATTCTTTTATTTTATGCCTTTTACCTTATTTACTTATTTATTTATTAATTGAAAATTGGTTTAAGGGAAAAGAAAGTTTAAAACTCATTCAAGAACAGAAAGATGATTCAGTTCTACATAGAAGTTAGAACAACTTAGAATTCAAAAAATAAACAGTATATCATAAAACAGTCAAAAAGCACAAACACACTAGGAAGTAGTCAAAAGACAGAGGTGATAAAAAGACAGTCTAAAATGTGCTCAGTCATCATGAGGTCCAGTGTCTGGCCAAGGACTCCACCCTCTGGTCGGATCGTCCTGATAATAAGTATCAAGAGGCCTAGCTATCGAAGTCCCATTGCCATAATGATCAATACCCAGACCCTCTAACTGCTATTGAAGTTGCTCATTCTGGCACTCTAAATCATCAGTATAGCTCTACTATATTTAATAGTTAGAATCTTGCATACATTTGCATATTTGTTGTAAATACTTACTCTCCAGCTGTCTGTAACTTCTATGGTAAATAACCTCTGAGACGAGGAAAGGTTATGTAGGTACTCTGCTTGCATCCGAGGAACCTGTAATGTAAATTTCTTACTAGCATTAATGTCAAATATTTAGATTATGTAGATAAAATAGCCAATTGTACTCACATGAGAAGCATCTGGAGGGGAAAAGCTAAGAAGCTGAGTATTGTTAAAAGACATATGCTGCTCAATGGGAGTCTGGACTGCAGGAGCCTAGTAATACATCTATCTATCCAAGAGTGAAATATCGCTAGGGGTGACACTTATAGAGGCCTCACCATGAACAGTTTCAGTATACTGAGTATGGGACTCATGCTCACGCTCGGTCCTCTCGGTCACAGTCCTAATAGTCTTAGTTTGCTCCTCAATCTCTTCATTAGTAATAGGAGAACCAACTCTCTCAACCTGTAGAAATAAGATGGATGTTAGCGAGAGAATTAAAAGAGAAGAGATTGATAAAGATCATACCTCTTCTAAATCAGTAGAAACTCGCTCTAGTAGGTTCTCTGCAATATACCGCTTATAGTCACGAGAACGCTCAAGCAGGGTTAAAGCATCATATCCCTCTAGAGCTACCCTTAGCTTTGGGCGGTTCAGGCTACAACTCCATAACATTGAAGCTGGTACAGAGAAGGAACGCGCCACTTAGAAGGTCCCGCAAACTAAAGATACACATGCTCTCCAAGATACCACGTCTTGCAACCATATCCTTAAGTTCGGTAGCAACAATCATGAAACCATATCGCTGAACATCTTCGACACCATCTAGCTAATCAGACTTAACCTGCAATTTTTGTATTTAATTAGTTAGACTCTATTTAATATAGCTTATGAAATGCTAATAATTTTATTTGCTTTTCTTACCAGGTCCCACTCTAGAGTATTCAGTTGTTCTCGATAATTTCTTCAAATCACTTCGCTAGACGTCCCACAAGGAACTTTGTTGCATTATCACATAGCTAGACGTCCCACAGAAAATATAGCTAATTTCTTCAAATCACTTCGCTAGACGCCCCATAGGGAATATATCAAAATTTATCACATAGCTAGACGTTCCACAAGGAATATAGCTAATTTCACCTCACTGGACGTCCCATAGAAAATATAGTGCAATCGGCTAGACACTACACGGTAGTTATAGCATCACTGCTAGATGTTCCATAAGAACTATAGTGCATCTTCAAACCACTTTTTCACTAGATATCCCACAGGGATTACAGTGAAATTTGTTTTAGCATTTTGCATTATATTGTACAACGACTACAAACAGAAGTCTCAAGATACATAGGTAAGTATCCTAACTCCTTATCTTTGAAATTGTGTGCTTATTTGCTTCGCCATAAATTGTCGAGCAAATAGTAATAAAGGGTGGCAACTATAAGCACCCAATTTAGGGATAGCAGTGCGTGGATGCGACGAGGACTCCAATGTTGAAAATCTACCTAAAAGTAGGTCTTTATATTTTGATTTTTAATTCTCAGGACTAAACTACGACGTTTTAAGGACCTAATTGTAAAGTTTTAATTCTTTCAAGAATCATTTTGTAATTAAAAGTTAAAAAAAACCATAATCAATCAGAGTTATGTAATTTCGATCGGAATTACACATTTCAGGTCGGAAATGTATAATTCCGATCGGAATTGTACGTTTCCAATTGGAAATGCATAATTCCGATAAAAAATGCATAATTTCAATCGGAATTATGTATTTTCGGTCGGAAATACACAATTTCGATTGGAATTACATAGTTTCGATCATAATGTTTTTTTTATTTTTTTCATTTTTAATTATTTTTCTTGGATTTTAATTTTTCCAAAATTTAATAAAAGATAAATATAGATATTAAATAAAAAAAAAATAATCTTGATAGGTGTATTATCAGGTCATTTTGAACAAATTTTGGAAGTTAAAAATCATATCTCCTGTGATTATCATATTTTGGGGATAATCACATGAGGTTAGCATTTTGGGATATAAAAAGATATTTCATTTTCATGTAAGGGAGTTTTAGGAAAACAGTAGAGACAAAACAAAAAAAAAACCTTTGTTCCTCGTTTTGATTTTTTGTTTTAATTTTTACGTCCCTTGAAACTAACTGAGAAAGAAATCAAATCCATTGATCCTATTTTCACTTAAGAACGGTGATTCAATCAACCCTCTGAGGAGCAAATCAAACAGCATCACACATCTGCATCCTCCTTCTTCTTCTTTTCTTTATTTTGTTTATTTTTATTTTATTTTCGTTTATTTAGTTTATTTTATTTTTTAAATTTTATTACTTTTTTAAATTTCTTCTCCTAATCATTTTTATTTTTTGTGTTTCCTATGTTTTGCTTATTCTTTTGGCCTTGGAGGGGAAATCATTAACAGTACGTGGTTGATTTGATATTGAACTAAGAAGATCCATGGGATGCCATGCATATAAATATGTATTAGTTTTTTTGCATAGATTTTATGTTTTATTTATTTATTTATTATTTTTATTATTCTGTGTTTTCTTCTTTTGTGTTATTTTTTATGTT
>CATIWM010002286.1:0-12103 GCA_949671775.1 Mallotus repandus | reverse complement strand
TTAAACTTTAAAAAACATATGCAATTTTCATAATTTAAAAATAATATTTTATAAAAATAATCTCCATATTTTTTAAATAAACATTAATTAATATTTTAACATGATTAAATTTGGAATAAAATGAAAATAAAGTTTTGAAATCAAAAATTAGCGACGGAAATTAAATCCGTCGCTAAATTAGCGACGGAAATAGAAATCCGTCGCTAATTTAGCGACGGAAATTGAATCCGTCGCTAATTTAGCGACGGAAATTGAATTTGTCGCTAAATTAGCGACGGAAATAGAAATCCGTCGCTAATTTAGCGACGGAATTTGAATCCATCGCTAAATTAGCAACAGAAATAGAAATCCATCGCTATTTTAGCGACGAAATTTGAATCCGTCGCTAAATTAGCAACAGAAATAGAAATCCGTCGCTAATTTAGCGACGAAATTTGAATGCGTCGCTAATTAGCGACGGAATTTGAATCCGTCGCTAATTTAGCGACGAATTTCTATTTCCGTCGCTAATTTTCTATTTCCGTCTCTAATTTAGCGACGAAATTTCATTTCCGTCGCTAATTTTGCGATGGAAATAAAATTCCGTCGCTAAAAAAAATCAATTTTATTATTTGACTACATTCTGTCGCTGTTGTGCTTTTTTCGTCGCTAATCCGTTGCTATTTTGCGACGGAAAATTTCGTCGCTGAATTTCGTCGCTAAATCGACAGATTCTTGTAGTGTGTTTGGATGTGCCTTTCTATTAGATGAAACAATTTCATCTTTTGTATGGTTATTTAGATCTTTCTTAGAGTCAATGGGAGGTCGAGTACCAAAAACCATTTTTACGAATCAAGATTAAGCAATGGCTAATGCAATTAAAGAAGTTTTTCCTAGTAGTTGCCATCGGCTATGTTTATGGCATATTTCCAAGAACGCACCTTCCCACTTGGGCAGTTTGAATTCAAATACGAACTTTCACAATCTTTTCTACACGTGCTTAAAGAAATGTGATTCAAAATTTGAATTCAAACAAACATGGAATAAATTAATGGATGATTTTGGTGTTAGAGAGCATAAATGGTTAAAGTCCTTATATAATATTCATGCTAAATGGTGTACAGCTTTAAGCAAAGATGTTTTTTCTACAGGAATTCAATCCTCTCACCGTAGTGAAAGTACCAATAATGTGCTAAATGGTATAGCAAGCACAACCACTTATCTTGCCAAATTTTTGCTTGTATTTGAAGACTTGGTAGCAGGTTGGCGTTCTGCTGAATTGAAATTAGATTTTCAATGCAAGCAAGGTTTGCCTTCTTGTGCAATAAAAAATAGTGGTATCATGAATCATGCAACAAAGATTTATACACACAATATTTTTAAGTTATTTCAGAATGAGTTTCTTAATGGTGTCAGCACTACTTGGACTGAATTTGCTAGTGAAGATCATTTGTGCAATTGTGAGGTTATAGAGGAAGGGAGAAATTCTAAACAATATATTGTACAATTTAATGCAATTACATTGGATATCAATTGCTCTTGCAAAAAATTTGAGTCCATGTGTTTTCTATGTTCACATGCATAAAGAGTTATGAGTGTGAAAAATATTACTAGAATTCCAGATAAATATGTTCTAACTAGGCGGACTAAGGCAGTAAGAAAAAGGAGGTGCTTTGAATTTGAGCAAGGAAAATCATCGTATGTAGGTGGCAATAAGACAGAAACTATGTTTTGAATTGGTATGATGAAATATGCTTACAATTTAGTTATGAAAAGTCAGGGGAATAAAATACCAGGGGAATTGTGTTGAAGTGCTCTAATTAAGGTGGATGCAGAAGTTGAAAGAGAATTGGCCAAGCTTGATTTGGGTGGAAAAATTGGCATGTTAAATAATGAGGCAAATGTCAATCAAGATGATATAGTAAATGATGTCGATATTGTGTTAGACCCGGCACCTGTAAAGCCAAAAGGTATTTCTAATGCTACACTCAAGGGCCATTTTGAAAAACATACAAAAAAAGCAAAGCAATCAAAGAATTCAAGTATTTAGACATCTAAATTTTTTTTTTACGAGGCTATTCTTTATTTTTTTTTTTCTCACGTTTGAATTTGTGTGCTCAATTTAAATCATTTGATATAGAGGGAATAAAAGCACCACGCACTAATTGTTCACAATTTATTAGTACAAGAGCTACACAGTGTCCATATCCAACCACAATGGATGTTGCCAATAGTAATTTGTTTCTTCCACCAAATGTTATGCCGTTGCAAGTTCCACATCAAGTATTTATAATTGTAATATAATATTACATATTTGTACATATTACTCCACAATTCATTTTTTTTTTCACAGTCACCAGCATTTTATTGGAATGATATGAACATGCCATTTACATGTATGTTACAAGGCATTGATTCCATGGCTCATCAATCACAAGTAAGCCTATTAACATTTATATTATTTATCATTTTTCTTTTTCATGAGCTAATAATTTTTTACTTTGAATTGCAGGATAGAACTTGAAATATGATGAAGAACTCTATTAAAGCAAGAAGTTTTTAGGATTGACATTTGACTTTATATTTTTTTTAAGATTGAAATTTAAGATGTTTTGTTGTCCTACTTGATGTATGACCATAATCTATTATTGACAATGGGATTTTGCATTGATATCATGTGTTACTGGCTTACTGCATTGATGATACCTCGTCTGATACTACTTAGTGTTGCTTAGCCTTTTTGTTGTTCTTTAGCACTTGAATTGTAATTCTGTGGATTTGTCAAAAATACGATAATGAAATTCAGTAATGACATAGATACAAGTATCGTCTCAAATAAACAGACCTCTATTTGCAACTTTGGAGGTTGAGACATTTATGCAAAATCTTGCCACTGTTGTTTCTATTTGCAATTTGAAAGCTTGATTAGATATCTATTTATAATCTTGCTATTGATGATTTTAAGTGCAAATAATGGCCAACGCAAAAGAAGTTCAATTCAAAATTATGCATGAAACATAAATAAAATAACTCTACAGTCACTTTCTGTATCCTTTGTCCATGAGATCCAGTTCAAAAAATCGTCATATGAACATATATTCTACCCACCACAGCAACCAAAGAAAATAAAATAAATTAAAATAAAATCCTCCCCAACCATAAAAAAAAAACAACGTTTCATTGGATTTTTGCAGATGGTGATGATCCTTTTGCAACTTGAATCTCCCTAGGAATCCTCTATTGCTTCAGCCTATTTATCCAATCTATAGGAACTGAATTCTGGAAGATGATGCAACTCAGAGAGGAGGCCAATGGCTACTGCTGCTGTACAGGTGCGATTACATGATGGCTGAGGTCTGTCCCAAAACACCATTGATGGTTGCTAGTAAGTTTAATACTATGACAGGCCTTTAACAAAAATGGAAGAGACTATGAAAAGGCATAGTTATCGGCATATTTGCTGAACCATGTCAAAAAAAATACCATAGCCCCAAGAAACAAAAAAAAAAAAAAAACTGGGATAGAGCACATGCTAAATTTCTTTCATTGAATGAATCACTTCTGGATGTGGATAAGAGAAGAGAAGTTTCACCAGATTCTTTGATGTGTACACTAATAGCAACAATTTAACCCTTGTGTTATATTCAATCACAAATGATGCTCTACTGGTTCATATAATTTTAGTTTTATTTCAAATCTCAACTAACTAATTTAATCCTTATGCATTCCCTACCATGTAGTCATATTATACACATGAACTGGATTAATAACTGGCTATTATGCCTGTATTTAATATTTGAAAGAAATCTTTTTATTCTTCGTGATTAAGAGGAATGCAATTTAAATTAGAGTTCTTTCACAAAGAGCATACCTGGAGAGAATTCGCATCTGTAGTGATCATATTTGTTATTTTCACAGAAGGAAGTTCTTCGAGCTCTCGTAAGTCAGTCTCAATGATTCACGAAATATGGCAGCCACCTGCAATTAAAAGAAATTCTATAAAGATAGAATCTCATTTAAATATGCATAACTAGTTTGAGAACAACAAAATGGAATCTGAACTAGTTATCTGGTTAGACTCAAAAGCAGCTCCATGCATGTCTTAACATCATCAATACAGAGTAATGATTTTACCAAAGTCGATTTAACTATGCCTAAACATTGCAGTAGAGTTGTTGCCAGTGCCATCAATCAAAACAAAATTCAGAGTTTTGCCTTTGATGGTCTGTGAAGGAAAATCAACATGAAAATTACCACCGATTTGTATTGGAAAAAAAAAAAGATTTCAAACAGAGAAATGAGAAATGAGAAATGAGGTAAACTTGATCTCTAATGTAATCATTTGAACATGTAAAAAGAAAAAAAAAACTGAGTTGATCCATTGTTTTCAGTAAAAAGACTCAAGTTTGAAATCTTTTTTTGGAGGCGTAGCTTTTTTTTTTTGGGTTTGGTATTAGGTTAACCGGTGTTTTTTTTTTTTTTTTGAAAGGAGGTTAACTGGTGCTTGGTTTTACTTTTTAATCAATTATTATACTAGCCACATGTAATAATTTAATTGGCTTGGCCTTCCAACTCAATTTGCTGAGTTGGAAGACCTGGACCACTCTATAATTCCTCTTGATTTCGACTCTTAAAAAAACTTTGCCATTGAAAGATTCTATTCATCAAAACCTTTTTTTTTTTGAGAAATAAAACTTCATTAAGAAGAAACTTAAGCAGGATTGACATCATAAAGCACTTCGTGAGGGAGTGCATAAAACCAACAAAGCTCAGAGCTGTTAAAGCTAAAAGAGTACTTAGCTAGGTTATGGGCAATCTTATTATGAGTTCTAGGAATAAACTTAAAACAAAAATAGTTGAACTGTGAACATAAAAATTGGATATCCGCTACAACATCTCCAAGTTCTGTGCATTCCTGAGATGATGAAGATAGTTTCTGGATTAACGACAAGCAGTCAGACTCAATTCTGACCTAGGTCAAGTTGAGAGACTTCGCCAGCAGTGTGCCCATCCGACAAGCGAGGGCTTTAGCGATCTCAGGAGAGATGTCCATGTTGTTCCGCTTAACCTTAGCAGCTATGAATTGACTTTGTGGGTTCTAGATTGAAACACCGAGACCATAACCTCTTCCTGATTGGACAGCAGATCGGTCATTATTCTGAAGCTGTGCAAAAATACCCCTAATGTGTGTTCTAATTTCATATTTGCTGCTAAGATTTTTAAAGTGTAAAGGCACACTTATCATTTTGAAAACCATATATTTAAATTCCATTTTACAGACGGCGTTAATTCTAACTATTAAGGAAGTGCACTATTACTAACATGCATAAAAAAAATATTAGATAAAGATACATTGGTCTTAGCAATAAGAACAATACGGTTCTCCACATTGCCAACACTCATTATCCTCATGTAGCAATTTGGCATACACCGCAGTAAGTAGGCAATTGTCAATAATATGAGAGAAAGAATAATTGTTGACCTCAATTTCACTAGGCAACACTCAACAAAAAAACATTAATTTCATTCCTATATAATAAAATACAAACATAGTTTCTTAACAGCTATGGAGCAAATTCATCCGTTCCTAGAAAAATCAGTGAAATAGACCTAGAGAAGTGAAAACACATTGCAGAGGGAAATAACAATATCCCATGAAGTTTGGAATTTGCTATCCAAGTTATAAGCAAATCCTCAATGGCAATAAATGTAAGAAAGAAAGCATGGTGACACAAGTGAGAAAGGTTTAAAAAGTTGATCCTTGAATTAGAAAATACTGAAACTATCAAGCTACGGATGTCCTCGTCAAATATCGACAATGGTTATACACTGTGTAGAGGTTGCTTCTAAGTAAAATTAAATGCAAAAAATGCTAAAGCAAATTAAAGATCATCTATAACTACATAGCTCGCCCTACTCTTCCTCCCTTGAGGCTCTATCAACTTGTGCTTCTTCCTCATAACATTCTTCCTCTTCTTCATGTTCCTGCTATGACTCAACTCGTTTCCGACTTGAAGACCTCTCATCTTCCTCCCCATCACTTTCATATTCAAAGATGGCATTTAGCAGTGGGCAAAGATGGCTTGTGAAGAATATCTTTGTTTCCCTGTTACCATCAGTGCAAAATCAGAACAGTAGATCTTCAACCAAACTGAAAGGTAATTAACAAATTGAGGTCAGGTTATAAGACCCTCTTAGCATTCATAATTCATTTCTCTGGCTAGCTTCCACTTCCAGATTGGATAACCTACTGTAACCGACCGTTAACCTATTGGAGACGGTCAATAGAAGGTAAAATGTTTATTTGTACTGATGCAAATATTTGCGTTGTAGCGAGAGCCAATATTAACATGTTACATTCTAATGTTTGAAAAAAAAAACTCGAAGGGTTCTAATTTCACTCTCCATTTACTAGCTCGACCTCTCCAGTGCTACTTCTTCTTCTTCGATTTTTTTTCTTTGTTATTTTTTACCCTAAATCTGTACGTCCTTCCCCACCATATCACTATTCCTCTAGTCACCATCACCACCATCATTTGCAACTCTCAAGCCAAATGCTCTAGTATCATTGAATTATCTTGATTGTAAAATAAAAAAGAAAAATCAATTAATTTATCTGTTTATATTATTTAAAATTGCAGCATTTTGGTAATTATTGTTAATTGCATTTCCATTTTGGTAAACATTATTATTAATCATAAAATTGTGTAAGAGACTCATTAAATGAATTTGATATGATCAAGTGATTCTTTAATTGAGCTGTGGGCAGTTTTACTTCTAATACTTTTCTAAGGTTTCATTTTTTTCTTCCTTTCTTTCTTAATCATGGATCTAATCTAAATAGTCTCTATTTTTGTGGGAAATTGAGTATTGATGGGTATTTTCTTTCTTCTATCTTTGCTATGTTTCTGTTGACTATGTATATGTAATTTTTATTATTCCATCTTGTTTCTAAAATGGGTATTATTCATCTACAAATTTCATTAAGTAATCAAGCTCAAGTTCATGTCATTCTCAATATTCTGCTTCTAAATAATGTGCCTTTGTTTGAAAAGTTAGAAAAAAAAAATTCTTGCAATGGTGATATACCAAACTTCTCTTTCTATGGATGCTCCACATAATATTGGACTATCTGCAACAAAAATGGACAAACAATTTATCTCCAAGCAGCAATATAAAAAAACAACATACCTAGTCAATGTTAAAAAAAATGAACTAACAAGTACATACCTCTTGAAGTTCCTGCTTAGCATTCTAAAACTCACTAATGTCTTCCCAGCTAACATTAGGCACTTCAATAACCTGGCATCAAATTTACTTGACAATTAGTACAACTGAAAAAAATTGAGCATTGCAAGATGCTAAAAAAATCTACATTATGAGGTTCATTCTTGGACAATCACTAATCGTTTCACCTAAAACTGATGGATTGCTAGGCCATAGTTAAAAAAAAAAAAAGCATGGAGCTATAATGACAATAAAAAGAACAACACTTTCAGCTTCAAAAGAACTGAAGATTTATATGAATTAACCATTACTATACAACTTTACTATTGTAAAGAAGTAGCATTTCAAAGTTAGCCGCATTTCAGCATGTAGACTTATTGCTTCCATCTTAGCCATTTCAACCATAAAACTTGATGGCTTCTCCTGCAAAAAATAATGCTGTAAAAACATCTACTTATCAGTCTAAAATTTTGGCACCACTTTGACTTAAAGCAGATAGAAGCATCAAGTTCCCATAAGAATGAAATGTTTGTACAACATTAAGAGCACTTACAATGGATTAGCTAGCCTGCATAGATCCATATTTGTCAATCAATCCATATTAAGCATCGATAATGAAATAAATGCACAGGCAGACTTCAAAGTATAACTACTACTCCTGTCTGGTGATCTAAAATGTTAGCATAGGTGGTATGCCCTAGAGGCCAATCACATATTTTGACATTGTAAATTATCCCAAATGGCAATAAAGATTATTCTTTTATCTAAAATGTTTATTTAATTGAATATTTATCCATTAGCATAATGTTAAATAAATTTATTATCAAGACTTGATAATATGAGTGAGAAATTTATTTGGTACATGTGCTATAAAATGTTCATAGTCGATAAATTAATATTTGGATAATGTTAATTTAACTATCACCTCTGTCTATTTTTCTTGATTAGTATGTGATACTAATAGTGGGAGCTAGTGAGTCTCATGCTACTTGATATGGGATATCAGAATAGACATGTGGATACTCATGTGATGGGTAGATCGAACATGACATTATATATGTAATTGCATAGATATTCACTTATAGTTAACAATCACAATCTAGGTCATAATGGTGTATATAGTCCTTTGACCTGAGGTGACATGTTCATCCACTTTTGAGTGACTAGAGTTTATTACCGCTTATATACTTGTGTTAATCATACATGGATATATGGTGTGTGGTGGCTCTAGTCAATTAAATGTAAGGATGAGTGTTCAGCCAAGATGGGATTCATTGCCCGGAGTGGATCGGGATAAGATCCTATGCTATCTAAGTCTGTTCTTGATGAATAAGTTCCTGGCCAGGACAAACATGACATGAATTGAAAGAGTTTCAGTGTTAGTTATGTTTTATCAAGAATTAGAACTTGAGATGAGGTCATATGATATAACTATTAGAGTTTGACTAAACCATGACTCTAGGTTATATCGGGATCTTCTAATGAAGGGATTTTAGTGCATATTAATTATGACCAAAGGGTTCATGTGAATCAATACATGCATTCATTTCTAATTGGGTAGTTATGATATCAATGCTCTTATGAGAACTAAATGTGCATAATTAGGATTTTTACATTTAGACTTAAAAGAGTTTCAAATAATATCAAGTGTTGATATTATCTTCTCATTGCCAATTAGACATGAACCTTAATAAGTCACACTAAAAAGAGCCTTACCAAATCACTGTTAATATTAATCTAATTATTGATTAAAGAGTTTAATCAATTAATTAAGATTAATCAAATTGGATTTATGCTTTAAGCAATGATTCTAGCATATCATGAAATCCAATTTAAATAAGGGTTTAATTATTAATTTATACTTAATTAATATGAGATATTAATTAGAGTATTAAATTAATAATATGTTTTATTTCTAATTGGACTTGGATTAATGTCCCAAGTTGTTTGGACCTAGGCCCAAAAGAGTTTTGGACTAAAGATTAATCCAAGATATTGAGTGAGAAAGCCGATAGACCTAATCCAAGCCCATTTGTTATATGGATTGGGCTTGGGCCAAGTGTTGGCCTGATTGCTAAGCCTAAATCAATGTGAACATGACATGGTCAAAATTTGTCATATGTTATGTTCGGCATGCATTATCCTTTATGTGTACAATGTTGACTATGGATATGATAAATATTAAGCTTGGTTTATTAGGCTTGTCATGTTAGGCACACATTATCTCTTGTGTGTATAAATTTGACTAAGGCAAGGATAAGGATTAGGTTACATAATTAAGTGTAGAGAATGTATGTGGACATAATACATAAGATGTATTAATTCTCTACATAATTCTTGATATAATAGATAAGTATGCAAGTTGTATACTTGTCATGATGAGTTGTATACTTATCATAATGAGTTGTATACTTATCATAACAAATCATATACATGTGATGTAAGAGATTATGTCATGAGGGTTAGCTCTCTCTACCTATAAATATGTAACCTAATAAATGTTCTTAGAGGTTAGACATTAATACAATTGAGAGACTTTGTGTAGAAACACAAAAAGGAGAAACAACATATACACAAAATAAACCCAAAATATACTTGTAAGAGATGGAATTAGTGCAAGGCTTATGAGGGTCACTAGAGTGGAAACTTTCAACTAACCAAATCAAAGCAAGAAAGTGATTTGAAAGCTTCAGAGTTTCAAGCTAGAGGCCTAACACTTGCGAGGCTAAGACATATGATTCAAAAGTTGAACCTAACTGCAACAAAGCTTATGAATACTATTGTGGTGTACACCAAAATTAGGATTTTGTAAGCATTCCTAGGTTATTGTTTACATGTTGTTTTAATATTTAGCTATGTGTTAAATGCAAATTGCATCCTTGGGATTGGAATTATTCATGTTATGAAGGGTTATGTAAAGCAAAATTTTTGTAATTTTCTTTATTTAGGCTTGTGCCCACCATTCATGTCTTGGATGCCTAACTAGTATAACCGATTCCTATGAATTACTGCTATTATTATTATTATTATCATCATTCTAATGATAATAATGATGATGATGATAATAATAATAATAATAACCATAAAAATTTAGGTTATTACATTCTTCCCTCTTAATAAAATTCATCTTGGAATTATACATCATTATTGAAGCGAGTAGGGTATAGACTCTACATATCAGCCTCCATCTCCTAAGTGTAGTCTTCTACTATATGATTGCTCCATAATACCTTTACCATAGTAATCTCTATGGTGCTTAGCTGGTGAACTTGGCGATCCACAGTCACTATTGGATGCTCTTCATAGGACAAATCCTCATTGAGCTCTACTGTTTGAGGCTAAAGAATATAAGAAGGATCAAAGATATACTTACTCAACATAAAAACATGAATTTGAGACAATTTAGGTTATAATACTAATCTATAAGCCTTCTCTCCAACTCTAGAGCAAATATCAAAAGGTCCAATGTACCTCAGGGCTAGCTTGGCCTTTTTACCAAATCTCAGCACTCCTTTCATTGGAGACACCTTCAGAAACACCATGTCTCCAACTGAAAAGGATACATCCTTTCTCTTAGGATCCATATAACTCTGTTGTATACTAAAAACTATTTTTAACCTCTGTTGAATGATAGGGATCTTCTTTGAGGTAACTTGCACTAATTATGGGCATGTTATCGGTCTTTCACCCACTTCCCAATATAAAGGTGATCTATACTTCCTGCCATATAATGTTTCATATAGAGCCATTTCAATACTTGCATGATAACTGTTGTTATATGCAAATTTAATTAAGGTAAGTGTAAATACCATTGACCACCAAAATCTGTCACACGCATTCTCAACACATCTTTTAATGTATGAATGACCCTTGAAAGAATTAAAAAATTTATAATTAGGTCCTTAAAACGTCACAGTTTAGTCCTGAGAATTAAAAATCGAAATACAAAGACCTACTTTTAGGTAACTTTTCATCGTTGGAGTCCTCGTCACATCCACGCACTACTATCCTGAAATTGGGTGCTTATATGGTCTAAGACCCACCTAAACACTCGACTCATCTAGTCCATAAAAGCTACTGGGGCATTGGTCAAAGGACATCAACAAAAATTCAAAGTGGCCATACCTCGTCTGAAAAGTAGTCTTGGGTATATCTCCACTTTTGATTCTCAACTAATGATACCCTAACCTTAAGTTAATCTTAGAGAAACACTAAGCCCCTTAAAGCTAATCAAATAAGTCATCAATCCTCAAGAGAGAATAATTATTCTTAATGGTGACTTTATTCAACTGTTTATAGTCGATAAAAAGTCGAATACAACCATCTTTCTTCTTTATAAATAACATTGGTACTCCCCAACGAGACATACTAGGTCTAATGAAACCCTTATCAAGTAATTCTTAGAACTATTCTTTAAGCTCCTTTAATTCTGTAGACGTCATCCTATAAGGTAGCATGTAGATAGGATCTATACAAGGTACAAAATTGATACAAAATTTTATCTCTCTTTCTAGTGGTAAATATGGTAATTCTTCAGAAAAAAACATTTGGAAGCTCATATACAATTGGCACATTCTCAATTGCTCCCTTCTCTACCCCTTACCACAACTAAATAGCCTTGACACCCCCTTTTAAGCAACTTTCTAGCTGTAATTGCAAAAATGAGATTCTAAGGTATTAAACTCTTTTCGTCTCTAAATCATAATTCCACATCATTCAAAATTATGAAAATCACCTCTTTCTCTTGATAATCCAATGTAGCATAATGTCGAGCTAACCAATCCATTCCTAAAATCATATCAAAATCTATTACATCCAATAAAAGTAAATCCGCAAATAACTCTTTGCCTTCTACTAGCATCAGACAAGATGGAAAAACTATATATATTTCTAACTT
>CATIWM010002228.1:0-17356 GCA_949671775.1 Mallotus repandus | reverse complement strand
CACATTAATTGCATTTCTATTATTTTCATTGTCATTTTTTTGATAAATTTATTATTCTTATCATAAAGTTCCCATCTTTATGGGAAAAATAATATTTTTTTCATTCCTTTTATTATCCCACTTGCAATATCATTATTATTTTTATTGCATATTTATTATTTGTCATTTTTATTATTTTTTTTGGTAAATTTATTATTTTTATCGTAAAGTTAATATTTTTATGGTAAGAATAGTATCTTTATCACTTTCATTAGTCTTATTTCCCCATTTTAATTTCTCAATATTTTCCTTGCCACAAAAATATTGTTTCTATAATAAAAAATGATGACTTCATGCCAAAATACCTAAATTTCAAAATCTTGCATCATGCGTTCCCATTAGCATCTTTGTTTGCTTATGTGCTTAATTACATTTATTTGTTATTTCGATTATGGATAAATGAAGTATATAGAATTGTCCTAAATGTGATGTGCGCTTGTATGTGCGTGTAAAAACTAACCTTTATTTTGCAAGATTATTAAAATAGGGTTTTTACTTCTTTTTCCTATTTTTAATGTAATTAATAGAATAGAAAATTTTTGAGGCAATGTAATCCTTAATCCCAATTTTTTCTCCTTTTTATTTCTATTTTGGATGTATTGATTAGAATAGGTTTTTCCCGTGGGTTGTAATCCTTAATCCCTTTCCTCGTTTTTATTTTGTTTATTTGCATGTTTATTTCCATTTGTTATTTCTCGCATGCTTGTGTGCTACGTGCTACATGCTTACTTATTTATATGATCATTTATTTGATTGATGGATGCTTGTTTATTTATTTATTCCATGATGTATGCTCGTCAATCCAACTATCTCGCACCTCAATTTCCAATTTAAATTGACTAATGATTAAGTGTGGTAAATGCATCATAAAACCAAAACTAGGGTGAAGTAGTGAATGAATAAGTAGCGTGTATGATAAGAAACAGGATAAGTAACTCCTACCCCCTGAACCCAGACTCTCTGATTAAGAAAGTGGATTTTTAACTCACTTTCTCCCGATTCAAATCGAGTGGTGACTCCAATCTACAAAGCCTATTTAGGCAGATCCTCCCACAAATAATAACAAATTGGTAGATGGTCGCCATTAGCATGTGTTCCTCGATAAACGCACTAATCCTGTTCAAAGCGATCACACCCACTTGTTCCCAACAATATGTTGATGTGGAGGTCGAGGAACTGATGACCAAGTGTTATTTTGAAGAAGAGCAGCATTTTGAAAGTCCATGGCAGCACACCATTCTTTGAATTTACAAGCTTGATTGTAGGTATAAGGTTCAATGGATGGGACTGAAGAGATGGTAGTATGAGCAAAGAATCATATTGTGAGTTCTAGTCACAATAGCAAAAGGTGAAGATGATAAGGAGCAGTTAGGTTGGATATGATGAAAAATTGAATAAAAGATTTAATCCAGAAGGTGAAGAAGTCATAGGTGAAGATGTGGTAGGAAAGGCATGAGATAAGTTAAAAGGATTGGTTGTAGGTGATAAGGGTGAATTGGGAGAAGGTGATTCAAGTGAAGAGGTAGAAGATATGGATAAGGATGGGGAAGAAGAAGGAGAAGGTTTTTTAGAAGTTTAGTGAAAGGTAGAATTTATTAATAACCAAGATTCTTTAAGAGAAGAAGTAGGAGATGTTATTGGGGAGTTAAAAGACTCCTTGTAGGGAAAAATAGCTTCATTGAATCGAGCATGTTGGACAATGTAAATGCGCCTAGTGTGAGGATTAAGACAACTATGACCATAATGATAAGTAAAAGGATACAGATAAACACAACAGTTGGACTTGTAAGAAAATTTGTGAGGTTGATATGGTCGTAGTAATGGATAGATAGAGCAACCAAAGACACGTAATTGACCATAATTTGGTGTAAACAAAAATAACTTAAAGTATAGAGATAGATTATCAAGATTTGGTGTAGGCATGCCATTGATAAGTATAATAACTGTATCAAAAGAGTATGGCCAATATCTGAAAGGTAGTGAGAAATGTGCCATTAGAGTCAAACCGATATCAACAAGATGTCTTATTTTTCATTTTGCAACCCAATTTTGTTCATGGGTATGGGGACAAGTAATACGATATTGAGTGCCCTTAGATTGAAGAAATTTGGTTAAGCTTTGATACTTGCCACCAAAATCATATTGGAATGCTTTTATTTGAGATTAAAATTAACATTCCATAAAACTATTAAAATTAACAAAGATATTATAAACTTCACTCTTTTATTTAAGAAAACAGATCTATGTAAAATGTGTGCAATCATCCTCAAAAAGAATAAAATAACAAAAGCTAAGATTGGATATAGTCGATACAGAACCCCAAACATTTGAGTAAACAATATCAAAAGGTTTATTACTAACATGCTCAATAGAAGATAAAAATAATTTGCTTAATTTGCATGAGTACAAACATCATAAATACCTGTCTTGAATGACTTTGAAAATTGAAGAGAGTTTTCTTGAACTATTTGGCGAATTATTTTTGCATGGGGATGACCAAAACGAGAGTGCCAGACATCTAAAGGAACCTTATTTGAGGAAAAAGCATGACAAGCAAGAAACTTGTAGAGACCATGTTCATTGACTCCCCTAAGAGGCTCTACTTTAGTTTTCTGATCCTTTTTTAAGAAAAATGATGGCTAAAATTCAAATAGCAATTACTATCAGTACCAAATTTATGAACAGAAGCCAAAGGTTTTGAAATACGTGGAACATGTAATGTATTTGCCAATTTAAAAAAAATTGAGTAGGAGTAATTATAGCAGATGTACTAGTGTGAGCGATGGATAACCTTTTACCATCACCAATAAGAAGTTGGTCAGACCTATCAAATTATTGAGGCAAGTGTAGAGAACCAAGATCATGCGTAATGTGAGAGGTAGCGCCAGTATCAGCTATCCAAGGTTGAAAATGAGGCAAAGTAGAGGAGTGTTAATGAACAAGGTTTGCTTGCAAAAGGAAGGTTGTGGTGATGTGAAGGAAGAGTGACACTGTTGTGATGAGAATGAAGAATGAGACTGATTGTTGAACTATTGGTATTGTCTTCTACAAATATTTGTTGTATGATTTAATAAACCACATACTTGACATCTCGCAACAATGTTACAATCTTGTCTACGTTGCTAGGGTCGAGGATTAACAGAGTTGGTTATGCTCCTTCCGGGGTTCATAAATGAATTAGTAATAGGTGGAGTAAAAAGTAATGGCTCTTGAGCACTGTATAGTGGATGGTAGGCAATATGAGCCATTGGTGATTCATGATAGCTTTTGAGAAGAATCTCATAAGCAGCAAGTTGGCTGTGTAGTTTAGCAAATGAAACTGGTTCAAAGCGCATGTTGAGATTTGTAATAACACTCTGAAACTCCTATCTAAGATTTCTAAAAATAATGGCATTGAACTCTATGGATGAGAAAGGATGTCCTACAGCAGCAAATTCATCAATAATTGACTTTGCTTTGATGAGATATCGAGTTTCAAATAGGTCTTTTTGCTTAAGCTCTTATAGTGCAATATGCAATTGGAGTTTTCTATTCTGGGAAATAGCTCCAAATGCATTTGCTAGAGTTATCCATGCATCATAAGAAGAGTGAAAATTAGTGACATATAGGAAGATCTCTTCGGTGATAGATGAAAAAATCTATGATAGAAGCATTTAGTACTTCTTGAACCAAGACTAATAGGCAGGATTAAAAATTTTTGTTGGAGGATTATCAATGCTGAGAATCATAGTAGGTGGTAGAACTGTTCCATTAATAGATCTGGTAAGTTCTTGAGAATTCAGTAGAGGAAGGAGCTGAGTTTTCCATGCTAAGTAGTTTCAAGAGTTGAGGTTAACAGAGAAATTAAGTTGGCAGAGGTTGAGGAAGAAGATGATGAACTGGAAGAGTTTACAAGAATTGGCTGTGTGTTTGTAACATATGTTATTTTGGCTCTGATACCATGTGAAGAATAATTATTAGTATGAATTAACTTTAGTCATATTTTATTAAATTGAACATTACAGAGATATATAATAAAAGCTGAGTGTGAGAGTTTGAGTTTGAGTTAGATACAACAGTACAAAGATAAACCAATGTAACTAACAACTATAACAAATATTCAAACTAAGTATAACCCTTAACGTATATTCTTGGATGGTCCCACAAGTAGGACCCACCCCTCCCCCACTAACACTAACAACTAACAGTCATGACCTTATTATCATGACTCGAACCCCATGGGCATATGACCGGCACTAGGGAATGGAAAAAATATAAAGCGTCTGAAACCCATAGTAAGCCTCAAGAAATTTATCACAATTAATTTAAACACTTTAGGATTTCAACAAAAATTCTGCAAAGTTTCCTCTGTACCGAGAACAAAACCAAAACCTGAAAATAGCAAATAACACTCCCAAACTGCATATACCAACTACCACTACTCCAAAATCATTGAATCTCCAACATCTCAACTCAAACATATCAAAATACATGTTATAATACAATACACATATTCATACAATTACAATAATAACAAATCCTCCAATGCTATTGTGGTGTCTAGATTAACTACAAATTATATCATAAATGTTAATAGCAGTACAGTAACCTATCGGTGAAGAATGAGTATGACGCAGAGAAGAAAAGCTAACCGTAGACTCCCAAGGTCTTGGAAAAATAGTTTAGGGGAGTCAGACCTCACTGAGTAAGTTAATATAAAAGAAATGCATGCTACTTTGAAAACCTCCTTGTTAAAATAATTTTTATAGAAATATAATATTTATAATTTATATTTGAAATCATTATTTTATCAAAATCGCACTTGTAAACATAAATGGATTTAATAAAATCTCACAAACACCTTTGGAATAAAAATAACATTTACTAATCTCATAAACATTCTCGGAATTAAATAACTTTTATTTAAAATATTAACAAGTAGAAAATCATGGTAGAACCCTAAACCACAAATCTAATAGCCAACTGGCTCACTTAATTGAAATGATTGCCGGTTCCCGAGAGCTAAGCATCCACTGAGCTACCAGCCATAGTCAGTCACTTATTCCAATATTTACTGGCAGTTCTTGAGAGCTACGCATCAACTGAGCTACCAGTCCCAGTAAATAATCAACAAAATATGCCTGAGAGCTAAGCATCAACCAAGCCTTTTAATACCACATGCCTGAGAGCTATGCATCAACTGAGCTTTCACTAACACACAACCAAGAGCTATGCATCAACCGAGTTTTCAATACCATAAACAGTCAAGGGCCCAACTCAATAATCACTACCAGTATGCACACGGTCATGATGACACCCATCAGGTAGTTCGTTCTACTAGTATTTTCCAAAATAAACATTTATATAAATGAATATGCAATTAATATTCTAGAGAATACCATAACTTAAAATTTAATATAAAATAACAATATTCTCATTTAATTTTTCCATAATAATATCACCATCAGAATCATATACATAATATAACTGCAATAGTATTCAGAACATAAATAATATCTCAAATTCATTATTTTATTAAATAGCGAAAATAACACACACTTCAAAATACTAACTTCCAGGTGGAGTGAGCCGGCTGACGTATCATCGGCTGCCTAATCTCCAATGCTCCTGCTCCGATATTCTCTATAATAAATAATATTTATATAACATATATAATTATGACAAATAAATTCTTGAAAATTCCCAAACATTCTAGAAAATTAATAAATCAAGGAATTACTAAATCTGACTTGGAAACACCCAAAAATGACATTTGAGGCTAAGGGAATTTATTTTGGTGAGCTAAAACAATTTAAATGGAAATTGAGGAATTTCCACTGAA
This sequence comes from Mallotus repandus, assembly GCA_949671775.1. Lineage (NCBI taxonomy): Eukaryota > Viridiplantae > Streptophyta > Magnoliopsida > Malpighiales > Euphorbiaceae > Mallotus > Mallotus repandus. The sequence goes on along the minus strand of CATIWM010002228.1, from coordinate 11,496 downwards.
ACACTTCCGGGATTTTTAATTCAAAATCCGTGAGGAATCAAACCTAGCTCCAGTTACAAAAATTAATCCTCATAATTTATACTATTTAGTAAAAAGAAAATCATGATTTTTCTAGGATGGTCACTATTCCTCACCGGAATCGGGTTAGAACTCGCCGGATTTTCTCACTGAAAAAAAAAGCATTTAACACTAAATAGATATATACAAATGATCACAACACCTAGGGGATGTCAAAAATAGCCTCAAACACAATTAACAACTATCACTATCGCATTAATAGATCGGAGGAAAAATACAAATTTACCGGTCAAGCTCCGATCAAGCTCCAAACAACATCTCCTAGACTTGTGGTCTCTATGGATTTCTCACAATGAGACAAGTCCAATGGTGGTGATTGCAGCCACTGAAGCTCGCCGGAGAAGATGGTTTGGTCTTCTGAAATTCAAACCGAACCTTGATGATTAAACCGATTTAATGAGGGTCAACTTTCACAAAATAAAATTTATAAAAATGTAGACGAGGTTGAGAAGTGTTTACGTTTCAAATTTTACGGTAAACGGACGTCGTTTGGCCGGTGATCAGAGAAGGTGGAGATGACAGTGCTACAGTGAATGTCGGGAAAGAGTTCAGGGGTCTATGAGCATTTTTTGCGTCTACAAATATAATTGAAGAAAGAATGGAAAATTACCACTTTGGTCCCCGCATGTCTAGAAAAACCTGAAATTCAAACCTAACTTTGATGATTAAACCGATTTAATGAGGGTCAACTTTCACAAAATAAAATTTATAAAAATGTAGACGAGGTTGAGAAGTGTTTACGTTTCAAATTTTACGGTAAACGGACGTCGTTTGGCATGTGATCAGAGAAGGTGAAGATGACAGTGCTATAGTGAATGTCGGGAAAGAGTTCAAGGGTCTATGAGCATTTTTTTGCGTCTAAAGATATAATTGAAGAAAGAATGGAAAACTACCACTTTAATCCCAGCATTTCTAGAAAAATTTTCATTTAATCCTTCTACTTTGAATGTCCAGATAGTTGCTAACAGTTATATGAGTTAATCCCTTTTATACAAGAAAATTGGTAGCTGTTATCTGTGTTAACACCATACTACGAATCAACAACCACAGAACAATCCAACAACCACTTGACAACAATCACCTAACAATAACATCAACACATATTTATTTATTTAAATATTTACAAGTTATTACACTTATGCTGTACTAATAAGCGACACTGTAAAAAAAAAAAATTAGGCCTATAGCTTTATTAGTGCTTATGGAGATTAGTAAGCAGTTGCTATACTAATAAGCAACACTGTAAAAAAAAAAAAAAAAGGCCTATAACTTTATTAGTGCTTATGGAGATTAGTAAGCAGTTACTGGTATCTTTGTCTTGCAAGAAACTTGCTTGATTTCATCAAAATATTTATGATTCTGAATGAATGTTATGAGAGATATTTTGCAATGAAAAGTTTAACTTGGTGTTGCATTGGGGTGTTTATTTTGTTTTTAAACATTGATCTATGTATTTTATTTTTTGTTATTTCCAAATGCTTTGCAGGTTCAAGATTTTTCAGTATAGATTGGGACCTTGAAGTGAATCAACCAATTGCTGGAAATTATATTCCTTCCATAAAATTATTCTCATCTATTTGTTTTGTTATGTTTGAAGCATACAACATGGTGCATAATGAGTTTAATTAATAAGTTTTTCATTATTAATTATAAATTGTTTAATTTCTTATTTTAGTTAAATTATTTTATAAAATAATAACAACATAAGATATAAACATTTCTTTAAAAGAAGATTTATCTATTATTATCTTATAAAAACATCTAATGTTCAACACGTAATTGGTCATTTAATGAAGGAAATTAAAATAATTAAAATTTAATAATTATAATTGTGTGATATAATGTCAAGATGACACTCTAAAAGGATCCAATAAACATGTGCAAAAATTAAGGAGTTAAGACATCATTTATGCTTTTATTTCTTTGCAAAGTCATGTGTATCCTTCTTTCTGGCTTCTTGCCTTACATTGCAGGCATTTTGCCAAGTGGTGTTTTAAAATACAAAGGCACCAAGTTATCTCTAAATGTACGAGTCAAATGCACAGAGTCGAACTTTAGCTTTATTTAAATTCAGTTATCAAAATTTAATTTTATTTTTTTATATTAAATTTCTATTTAATTTTATAGTAGTCACTCAAAATTTTGGCATCTAAATAATTTAGAATTAAATTTTTTTTACAAATAAATCCATATTTTCTATACATTTATAAGAAATAAGAAAAAATTTAAAAATTATTTTAATTTCATCTAGTAAGAGCAGACTCATTATGAGTGGTATAAGAATTTAGGAGAAGTAGACTTACTTTCAAACTTTTTAAAGACATTGAGGGATTAAAATAGTTTTTAAGAAAAATTTAAAGGATTAAAATTTTTTTACAGTACCATTTTTAAATAAAATCAAAGTTAGATGACTAAAAAGAAATACATTGAAATTTAGTACCCAACTTGCAATAAGTGTAAAGTTGGGTGATCACCATTGTATTTAACCCCCTAAATGTACATATATACATATAATTTAATGGGAGAGTCTTACCTACACTTAGTGTATTACACCTAATGGTAGAATTTAAGACACGTCATCTAAATGTTATATACTTTATTGCTAAAAAAAGTGATATGTGTCTTGTCTTATAAATCCTACCATAGGGTGTATATACACACAATGTAGACAAGAATTTACCTAATTTAATAATCAATAAATGAAGTAATTTACAACCTGAATTTCAGAGAAAATTCTACTACGTACGTTGTTGTTTCTGACTTCTTCAACTATTACAAAACTACTCACCATAACATTGACTCATGGAAACTTGTCTACACAAAGCCTAAATAAATCTATCTATGATGCTAAATGTCACTGCAAAATAATAACCTGACAGAAAGAAAGAATATGAGTATCGCTTATAATTAAAAGAATCTCAATTCACAATTTCTAATTTACTGCCATCGTCTCCGAGGCTTGACTGAGGTAGAGGTGGAATTAACAGTTCTCTAGATACATGAAAATAGCAATGGCAACACTAAGTGGTCAGTTGTGTTCTGTTCATTATCAGAATAACAAAATATGATTCTACTTACTACTTGTTGATGTAGCTTTCCCCAATCTTTGGAGGCTTCAAATCTTAGACACCACTCTACTCCCGTATAAAATAGATTCTGACGAGCGAAATTTGATTAATTTATCAGTAAATTCTTTTCCACGTATCAAGAATTGCATATCAAGTTCACAGCATAAATATACAATTGAAAAAAAGTGGATGCAATCAGAAAGTGATTTATCAGAATACTCACCACTCTTGTTTATCTGAATGTTTTGAGGTTTCATCTGTTAAACCATAAGAAAGACCACCCTCAGAAGCTTCACTTAATCTATCATTGCAATCTCCATCTCCATGTCCTGTGTTTCAACATCTGCTGCTGCAACATCTTGATGTGTGTCTCCCAGAGAGAATTTTGATTGCTTGAGAAATCTATTTTGTTAATTTTAAATCATCTATGGATTGATGGGACTGGGAATCAGTTTGAAAATTCTTATCGTTCCTATCCTTGTATATGTTCCTTGTATTCCTCATATGTCGTGAGGGGATAGATGACATACAAACAGAATTGGGTTTTTATAGAATTGAAATCATTCTATCCGAATACACGCTAATTTATCAAGCTTTCTGTAGTGGAGTCGCATTTTGTGCACTAAATATGCTGAATCTATTTTACTCCACACTTCAACAGATACCGAGCCTAAGAATTTTATGAGAAAAGGAACATAAACAAAAACATATCAATTTGAATCCAACAAAAATCAAATTCAGCGATATTATAACAACAGACACCGAATAAAACAAATCGAACCCTAGGCCAAACAACATTAAGTATAGATTTAATTTGGTATCTAGTACAGATTGGACCTGCTACTAACAAAGAATAGATGAGATTAAAAAATTGACATATTGGAACTGGTATTGACTCCAGTAAGCACAGCCACTCACAAAACTGATCTTGGTTTTCCACTTCACACAATCATAGTATAGAATTGATGTAGCAATAGCATACACAAACAAATCACAAGTTTCTGCTCCATGCATACAAGGAAAACAAAGCAAATTTTGATGCATGGAAGGAAGGCAAAGCACATTTTAAGCATGCATTCAAACTTCAAAGGCAGCGGCACAGTATTGGTCCGTGTGGTACTTGTACCCAATCTATTGACACAAGCTTAAATTCTGGACTTTTTATTATTTCATTCAAAGAAATATATCTCAACACAACATGCAAACAGAGGAACATAACTAACTCATGCTTGTTCGCTTATGCTTTCGTCCTTTCTATGATTTAGCTAATTTACACATAGATTAATAACAGAAGCACTAAAATGTACATTAAGTTGAGATTAAGAACAAGCATAAGATGATGGTGAGACAAATGATGGCTAAAGTTGTGATGATTGAACCTTGCTCAAACGCTTTCTGCAACCTGCTCATGAAAATGCTGGAAGGCCAAATAGGCTGAAATCACTAAACAACTAATAGCGTCTTCTTGGGTTCCCCTGCCAATTCAAAATGATAAAACAAAACAAAACAAAAGTGAATAAGGAAGTCGCTATCCACAAAACAAAAGTGGGGCTAAAGCAAAAGATAAGCCTTTAATTTATTGGAGAGCAATAGAACAACAAAATTAGGTCCAACTTCAAATGCTATTGAAATTCAAGGAGCATGGTGTCAGTGGGGTTTGGTTCAGGATCCATCAAGCTCAAAAGGAAGTAGACCAAAATAGAAGGGTTTTTTTTTTTGACATTTTCTATATTGACTGGAGAAATTATTAAAGGCAAAACAGTAAAGAAAACCTGAATGGTCCTTCCAGAAGGATCAGATGTGCATCTAGGCTCATCCATAAGCTCCCCATGATTGTTGGATCATCGTCACAGTTCATTCCAGTAAAGCTGTTGCATCTGTTAAGAACAGTCCACAAATAATAAAAAAGTTGAAGTTGCAATCATGGGTAATCTATCTCATATATCATGCATACGGTGGTTCCATAGACCATGCAGAGTTGATAACTCTCCACTATGATAAATTAAAATCTGTCATAGAAAAAGGGATATTTATATGAACAATACAGACGAGGTCAGAGTTCAAGAAACAGAGCATGATCCACACTTTATACCTGGTTCTGCTTTCCTTTTTTTTTTCTTTTTCTTTCTTTTCTTTTTCTCAAGTGCACAAAATTAAATAAAGCAATGGCAATTATATTCAGAAAATTTACTAAAGTGTATTTCTTAGGAGACCCACCACTCAATACTTCGTATAAGCATAAAGCTAGACTAACAAAACATAATCCATAAAAGATAATAGTGGTAGATACCTTCCAAATCCTTCCCACTGGCTGCAGCAGCAATTAAGTTGCCTTTGATCTACTTGCGTAATCTATTTCTCTGTCCTGGGGAAAAACTACAATTGCAAAAATGTAGAAAGTTGAATTCTTTATTAACAATGACCACTTCAGTAACTTTCAAATAAATGAATCCAAGCATAGTTTAGGAGGGATTCAGCGTTCAAATTTAGACACTTCTGTAGATGTTAAACATCAAAAAAAGACAATGATAAGAAGAAACCATGCAGGTTCTTGAAAATTGAAGTATCATTATGATTTGGGTCTTATTTCATTCCATTTGTGGTGCACAAAAATATAATGCAATGAATTTATCACTTCAAAAATTTATTTTAAAATTCACAGCCTGTGTCTATAGAACACTCTTCAATTTCACAATCCTTCATCAAATAAAGACTTTCTATATAGAAGAAAAAGGGGAACAAACACAAAAACTAAATTTGTCTGTCATCTTGATTTTCCTAGCAATTAAACAGAACAGAAACAAGCAAAAAATAGTAAATCAACTCTTTAAATTAACTACCAAACTCAATGTATCCCTAAGTTAACCTGGCAGAAATAAAATAAAAGCAGAATCTCTAAAAATGCCAAGAACCAAAATCGATTAAACACTAAAACCATTAAAAATTCATCAAATGAAGACTTTCTATATAGAGGAAAACAAGGAACAAACACCAAAACTAAATTTTTCTTTCATCATCTTGATTTTCCTAACAACCAAACAGAACAGAAACAAAGAAAAAAAGAAGGGGAAGATGAGTAGCTGATAGACGTAAGGTTGGAACAGATGTAGTAGCTTACCAAATATTTATTAATAGATGGATGATCCACCATTGCAATCAGTCAGACCACACTATGGCCAGGAACTTTGAAGGCATTTCTTCTATCCATCAGTGTTCTCAGCTTTTCAGCGTCATCAAACCTCCCAATGCCAGCGAAAATGTTATGCATGAGTACATAATCCCCACCATATCCTCTCTCCATCTCCATTATCTTTCTTGTCACCCTCTCACCCATCTCGATATTACCATGAAAACTACACGCACCCAAAAGAGTTCTCCATATTATGACATTAACTATTTCCCTGGGAATTTCCAAGGCCAATTTCTCTGCTTCTTCCAACCTTCCTGTCCTGCCCAGCATATCTACTAAACATCCATAATGCTTAATATCTGGCGAAATATTATACTCATTCACCATCTTTTCAAAAAGCTCCTGTCCCTCTTCAACCAATCCTCCATGACTACATGCATTCAAAACACTCAAGAACGTCACTCGATTAGGCTTCAAGCCTGTTTTCTCCATCATCTTAAATATTTCCACTGCTTCCTTTCCCATACCATGCATTGCAAACCCAGAAATGATTGACGTCCAAGATACCAAATTCTTCCTTTCAACTGAAATCTCCTCAAAAAATCTTGATGCGCTTACTATGCAACCACATTTTGCATAAGCATCTATTACTGAATTTGTAACACGCACATCAGAAGCATTAAAACCTCTTTTCTCTACATAACAATGGATCAATCCGCAATTCTTTAATTCACCCATATTTGAAATGGCCGGTAAAATAGCAAGAATAGTTATCTCACTTGGTTTGATACTTTCAAATGAAACCATTCTTCGAAACAAAGCTAAACCTTCGCTAAACTTGTCCGTTCGTACATACCCATCAATGATCCCAGTCCAAGATACAACATTTTTCTCTGGCATCTCATCAAAGAAAGAACGTGCAAATTCAATCTTACCCCACTTAACAAACCCAGTAATCATTACATTCCATGTAACGCAATTTCTCTCAGGCATTTCATCAAACGCAAGAAGTGCATTAACTAAAATCCCACTGGACAAGTACATATCGACGAGAGCAGTATGTACATAGACATGGGATCGAAAACCCACTTTGATTATGAGATTATGGAACTGGGTTCCTATTATTGGACAAGAAGAATTAGTGCTGGCTTTTATAAGAAAAGTATAGGTAAAGCTATCAAATGAAAAGGGTGGTAACAATGGGGAGTGAAAATAAACTTGCTGGAGTTGATGGTAGAGCAAGAAAGCTAAATGGGGAGAGTTACTGAGAGCATAACATCGAAGCAAAGTGTTAAAAAGAAGCATTGAATGGTTTAAAAAGCCAGAGGTGAGCAGGTGTGAGTGTAGCTGGTGTGTGGATAAGTGAATTAATGTTGGGTTTTGGAGTGATAGAGAAAGCAAGTTGTTTGCTTTTTGTTCTTCTTCTTCTTGTTTAATTGTAGTTAGTGCTCTCTGGATTAATAGGGGCTTTGTTGTGGTTTTTAGTCTACTTTTGTTTGTCAAATGGAGAAAGATAGGATTTTTAAACCTTAACATAACTGAGCCACTAATCACACTGTGGCTATAGCAGTGCTTTTCATTCATCAACACAACACAGGAGCAGACTGAATTTAAAACCTATTTTCTTCAGTTGTTTGAACAGATCCCATTGTGAAGTTTACCATACTATTTTCTCCTTGGTTTTTATTCGCTAAACCAGTTTGCCGAATAAAACGAGCTTATCTTTGCCAAATAAAATCCAATGCTTGCACCCTTCAGTTTTCATTTCTCAACACTTTAATTCTTCCGATGAAATTTCCGGTGAGTCCCTAATATTAAAAAATATTGAACCTCCTCTGTTTATAAATTCTATTTAAATATTATAAAATAATTTAGAACTTTGAGGTTTTTTATTCTTTTAAATTTATAATTTCAATATAAATTTCCATTAATTTATATTCACTTTTTTACTGTTAATATAATCAAAATCTCTTTTACATGATCTTAAAAAATTACAGTTGCTGAAATCAACAATGAAAAAATGAATAACTTTATTTTTAAAGTGAAACCTACCAAAATAAGAAATTTGTTAAAATTATAATTTAATTTTTAATTATAAGATGTTAATAAAAATATGTGTAAGGAATTTGTTAAAATTATAATTTAACTTTTAATTATAAGATGTTAATAAAAATATGTGTAAGTGTTGAAAAAATATTTTTAAAACTTGAAAGTTAAAATAAATTTAAGAATACAAAAAATTAAAATGTTTAATTTTATTAAAATAGAGGGTTTAAAGTGTTCATTATTGGGTTTTCTCAGTCAATTTTGAATTTAATTGGAATTTTAAATTTTCAAAAGTTAGAATCGATACAAAACCAAACCGGTTGATTCAGTTCAAGTTTTACACATCTATGCATTTAAGGTGAAGTGACTAATCTCTATTTTTATGAATTCTAAATACTAATTGTAATAGTTAGTCACACTTCAATCTGATTAATTTTAAAAATATATAGAATGAATATGAAAAAAATTTATTTAATTTGTAAAAACTATATTCATCTCCTTCTTTATCTAGTTTTTAAGCTTTCAAATGTGAAAATTGTAAGGTTAGCTAATTCACATCAAAAATCATGTGTGTGTTTTAGTTTTTAATTTTGATCAAACTGTAATTATACTAAAATTATAAATAATATATAAAATTGGATTACTTTTGTCAAATTATATATTTTGATATAAATATATAAAAAGTTGAAAAAGTTGTAATTTTTGGTGCTAATAGGCCTTTCAGGATAAAAGTTTTGATATATTTTATATGTTATTTTAAAATATTAAAATTTTAAAGAAATATAAGGCAAATATTTTATTATGTTTGTTGCAAATTTGTAATTATATTTATGGATGTTAATAATATTATTATCAAAGTGTATCAAAGTGTATATTTATTATTTTATATAAAATTTGATATATAATTACAAATTTATGTACTATTACGAATATAAAAAATTTTAATTAATGAGTGAAGCATATGGTTGGACACTAGTAACATTAAAAATAGGCATAATACATGAGCAACCCACTCAATTTGTCAGTTTTTGTCATTTCGACCACTTAACTTTCATTTTTTCCTTTTAAACCACTCCTCGCATAGTTTGAGAATTGATGGAGTGCGTGTTGTTCAAGCACACTGACACTGTGTCACATAAGTTGAAACGTATGAAAAAATAATAAAAAAAGAACAAAGCTTCCCTCCCAAAACCGCGCTCCATCTCGCGCCATCTGATCTCTGATAATGGGATCTAAAAAAACCATCACCACCGCCGCCACCTCACCTCATTACCTTCTTTTCCTTCACATTCTTCTCACTAATCAATCCCTTAAAATACAATCTGAAAACACTATTCTCATTACGAACACTTATATGACTACTGATGCTCCCATCTCCATGAGGTTTCTCAAAATTATCACCCCACTCGCGCCAATCACACTCCAAAATTCTTAAAATCTCGCGCGCGAGTTTCTGATCGTGAATCCGATGGGCAAGGTCCTCCTTGATCTTGCGGGATTCCAATTTGTATAGATTCTGATCATTCAATTTTTGCTGAAGATTCGTTATCTTTTACGATTGCAGAAAAGGCGGTGACACGGTGTCGTTTTGGTTCAATTGTTGTTGTTGTTGTTGTTGTAGTGGCGATGCTGCTGGCAGTGAGGTTGATGATGAAGGGAGGATGGAAAGGGAAGTGTTGATGGCTTCTTAGAGTTTGAGTTGAAAAGTGAAATCTAAGTCGGAATCCATAGATTGCGCTGGCATGAATTCGCGACACTGCTCGGCAAGAACAGAGTGGATATCATTGTCGTCCATTGTTGAAACTATAGTTATCGCCATCGTTAAAATAGAACCAATTATTTAGCGTCAACAAAACAACACCTGTGTTAAGTAGGGGTGAGCACGGTTCGTCTATGGCGAGTAGGAAGCAATCATTATCTTAGAGTTTTTTCATATAGTAATTATGGTATGCATGTTGCTGATTTTGCATTTCTTCTTAATTTATAAGTTGTCAATTGATTTATTACTCAACATTGTCATGTTTGGTTCTGTTTTCAGCCTTGCTATTCTCCTATAGATAATTTCTTTCTCTTGATTTTTTCTTTTTTCCACCCTTTCTCTGATCCATGCAGTGACTTGTGTTCAGTTTAGCCTTGTGGACAATAATTACTTCATGAGTGGTTCCATAGATGGAAAAGTTCGCATTTAGGCAATTCCCAGTTGCCAAGTTGTTGATTGGTCTGATATAAAAGAAATGGTTACTACGGTCTGTTATGGATGCTTTGATCAAAACAGATCATTTAGACTTGGCATTATTAGTTTATGAAGATTTTAAGAGTGACGGGCTGGTGGAAGATAGTGTCACTTTTGTGATTTTGATAAAGGGGTTGTGTAAAGTTGGTAGGATCAATGAAATGATGGAGGTTTTGGGAAGAATGACGGCAAATCTGTGTAAGCCGAATGTTTTTGCATACACTGCAATGGTTAGGATTTTGGTTGGAGAAGGGAATTTGGATGGATGTTTGCAAGTCTGGGAGGAGATGAGAAGTGATGGAGTGGATCTAGATGTTATGGCTTACGTGACTTTAGTTATAGGATTGTGCAAATGTGGCAGGGTAGTTAAGGGACATCAGTTGTTTAAGGAAATGAAGGAGAAGAATTTTTTATTGACAGAGCAATTTATGGTGTATTGATTAAAGCATTTTTGAAGGATGGAAAGGTTGGATCAACTTGTGATTTGTTGAAGGATTTGGTATATTTTGGTTATAGAGCTGATTTGGGAATCTACAATTCACTCATTGAAGGTCTTTGCAATGTCAAGTAGGTTGATAAGGCTCACAAGCTTTTTTAGGTTGTGGTTCAAGAGGGTTTTGAGCCAGACCTTAAGACAGTGAATCTCATGTTGGTTTCCTATGCAGAGATGAAAAGGATGGATGATATTTGTTGGTTGCTTGTTCAAATTGATAGGTTGGGATTTTCCATTATGGATTTTGAAGAAAAATATTGATGGGAAAAAATTAACTTCCATTGATTATAATGTGTGTTATATATACATCCACCTGTATAGCCAAATAGGAAGAAAAATAAACACAGCTTAAGCTTGCGCCTAAAGAATGGGAATCAAGCTTAACAGGAAATATTCTAAAACAGGCAACAACTAAATAAGGAACCTTAACACTATGAATTATACAGCC